>JAQFYM010003548.1:0-18310 GCA_034694785.1 Agrenia bidenticulata | reverse complement strand
TTAGATTCCAAAAATTTTAAAGAATTAGTAAATGCACTTAAAGAAGATTATTCCTTACCAAACAGAAAAAATTTTACATATATAATTCTACCCGAATTATATAACGAGGCAAAAATTAATATTAAGAAAAAGCTTGTCAATGTAAAAGATTTTCGATAACCACTGATACATGGACCTGGTCTCAAATGATTCCTATATCGGAATATCTAACCATTTTATTGATTCTCAGTTTAATTTACATTCATATTTGCTTGGAATATCAAAATTCTTTTTCCAACATACAGCTGAGGATATATGCGAAAAAATAAAATTACAATTACAAGAATATAATTAAGATAACAAAATAACCACATCAACCCATGACAATGCGTCAAACATGAAAAAGACTGATAGGTTACTTGACTTTGAAAGTATAAGATGTTTCGCCCATAACATCCAAATATGTATTCAGTACATGATGTCAAATGAACAGCGCAAAATTATGATGAAGAATGTTTGGGCAATTGTTAAGCATTTCAAGCACAGCAGTACTGCCACTTAATTTTGCGGCATTAGCAAGCAAAAATAATAAAGCTACAAAAATGCATATACAGGACGGAGTGACTAGATGACGCTCTATTCTAAACATGATATAAAGGTTTTCATTAACAAAAGCCGCATTTACTAAGTATTGGCTGAACAAAAAAAACTAAATTTAATACATGAGTTATTAGAAATTGACTGGATTATTTTAGAGTATTTAATGAAGCTGTTATTGCCATTTACAAAAACTACAATATTTGTGTCTTTGGAAAGCAAGCCGTCTGCGTCCGCTATCTTTCCTATTATAAAGCAACATCAAAAAAGTGTCAGTATGATACAACCACCGTAAACCATACTAGTATAAAGCATATGCAAGGAGTCGATTTTATGGTATGTACTAGAGCTAAAAAAAAATAACAAGATGTCTTCTTTTTGTGGTTGCTGCCACATTTCTAGATATTTGATTTAAGTTCCAGACATGCTTTACAAAGAATCAGGTTCGATATATCAATTTATTCAAAATCACTAAATACAATACAAAACAATGTGTTAAGTAGTCATGAAGACAATATAAACAAGATTGAATCAAATCTTTGGGTAAATTCTGTATTCGATATGAAAGAATATAATGAATCTAATATTTAAAAAAAAAATCCGAAGTTAAAAGAAACAATGTTCCGTTGGTCATTTTGAAACTAAACAATACACGTTTTTTAGGTCTGTATTAGTACGCAAAAAAATATACGATGATGCCCGCCTCAAGCGTACCTTGCGAGCGAATATTTTCTTGTTCAGGGTATGTAGTCAATGATTGAAGAAGTAGTCTATTGCCTAAAAGCGTGGAGATGCTATGTTATTTTAAGTTAGATGACAGATATAATATTTAATTTAAATCCGTTTACCTAAATTATTCTTTATTATTTTTTTTACTGCTGCAATGTATTCTTCATATCTTTATTTTCGTTACGATAATTAGATAAAAATTACTGTTTCTTTTATCTTCCTGGCGTTATCTTTAATATACAACTATTTATCCGATAATAAAATATTTCCTTATCATTTTTTTTCCTTTTTTTCTTCAAGAATCAAAACACTTAAAAGATAACATGAGTATTTATAAGGGATGGCATTTTCTTGGTCATAATTTATTTTTTTTTATCTTTTGTATCACTGCATTGTAAACAACATACTATAGGTGTTCTCTTTTTGGGGACAGCCATCTTCTGTCATCCCGACTATTTTTTGGGGCTCTTTATAATTTTAATAAGATCTTAATAAGAGAAATACTTATTTGGCCCACCCCTTAAAAAACACACAAAAACCAGAATTGCGAAATTTCTGTTACAATGACAAAACAAAAAGTATTGTTACATAGTAGAATGCCGGTATAAAATTCTCTCTTGGCGTATTTTTGTAATAGCGACAGTTTTTTTGTACTTAAATATAGAAAGGGTAAAAATCGCTCTAGACTTCTCAGTATTAGATATCATGTATATAAAATTTGAATAATAAAGTTCTTTCAAGTGTGCACCGTTTTAATTTGTAATTCTTTTTCCAAGCAAACGTAAATAGTTTATTACCGCTGACGCTTTTATGACGTTGTCGCTCTTAAGAAAAAAAATAAGGTTCATACAAAAATTGCAAAAAAAAAAAATATACTTTATAAATATGTATATACTCAATCTTGTCGGTTCCCGCAGTTTAACTGATTACCTTCGAGCTTTGTTTAGCTCAATGGTGATGGAAAAACTAGCTTACAGGAAAAACTTAAGTAGTTTCGTTCTAGTTCTTTTAAGTGTTTTCATTATATTATAGAGTTTTTCAACAATCTCGTATTGTTCGAAACCAATCTCGACCTGGTTGCAAACAATCTCAACCTTTTAATCGGTCACAACGGTTTGCAATCAAACTCGTCTTATCTGCAATCAACCACGCCATTGTCAATCTAAGACCTGTTTGCAATCAAAGTCGACGGATAGCAATCAACATCAACCTGTTTGAAATAAATCTCGACGAAATTTAATTGCAAAAAAGACTTATAGATTGTTGGTTATAATAAATAATAATTAGCAAAATTTTTCCAATATATACAAAATTTAAACTATTTGACGACGAAACTATTGCAGTTTGAAAAATTTTAGTAATTTATTTATATATAGACCTTGGACAGTAAATAAAAAAAAACATTATTGTTGTTTTAAAAGACTATGGTGAGTTGTTGTACTTTCAGCATTTAAATATCAGCCGTTTTATTTAAAGATCTTTTATATTCAAGCGGTAAAAATGTTTTAAATAGGTATTTGTTATTAAATAATGGTTTCTTTTAAAGCTCATCCAATTTATACACCGTAAAAAAGTAAAAAAAAATATTAAATACTAGATTGAACAATTTTACTGTTTGAATAAAAAAGATCTTTAGTAAATAACGGCTAATGTTATTATACTGCTGCTAAAAAACTCACCAAAAACTATATTAACAATATATATTTCATTTTTATATACTGGCCGAGATTTATTTATAAATAAAACTTGTAAATGTCATAAACTGTAGTTTTTTTTGTCGTAGTATTGTTACGATTATGCAAATTTCTTGTAAAACTTTGCTTATTATTATTTATTATAACCAACTATCTTTAATTATATTTATTGTAATATAATTGCGTTAAGATTGATTGCAAATATGACAATTTTGAAGGCACTCGGTTGAGTTCGATTGCAAGCTGGTCATGTTTGATTGCAAACCAGACACGGCTCTTTGTTAACGGTCATGATTGTCAGCGAACAAGTCGAGGCTGATTGCGAACGGCCATGATTGATTGCAAACGATCGAAACTGTTTGAAAACATAACGAAGAATTGTTGCAAACAATACGAAAATAAATGAATACCCATCTTTTTTTTTTTTTCCATTTTTTGTGGTTTTAAATTGTTTTTTATCATGAATTTTTTTGCGGCAAGAAACATGACCACGAATATTGAACAACATTTTTACGCAAATACCACCGGTATTAACGAAATTTTATACGCTTTAGTACTTTAATAAATATTGATTAATAATTTACCTTTATGAATAACTACCGTGTCTTCAGAAGAATTTTTAAAGATATTTTCACACCAAAACGAATGGTTGCAAAATCACAATACATAATCATTTCACGTACATTGTTAACTGTTTTTATTGGATTTTCAGCCTTACTTATTTATATAATTGGGTATTCTAAACAACGAAAAATTTATTAAAAAACAAATCCGTATCAAAATTCTTATTGTAATTTACAGTATCAAAAATTTTTTAGATATTTGCATTTTGAAGTCATATCTTTCTAGATCAAAATCTTATTTTAATAAATATTAATGTAAATTGCAATATAAAATTTAAAAAGAAATCGCAAGATAAAAAAAACGAAAATACTTACATTTAACGACCACAGCGGTTTTTTTTAAGAAATATCTTTTACCTAATGAATAAAAAAAAAATCACTAAATTTGGTTATGGTTTTGTACTGAATTTAAAAACCAGAAAAATGTAATCCGAGTTAAAAGACTGCTAATTTGGCAACGCTGCGTAAATACATCATAAATGCCAAAAAGAAGAGCCCAACAATACTTGTACCTTTTAAATTGTATACTTTCGTCTAACCGCTCAGTTTTTATTTCTAATAATGCTGGCTTAGATTTTTTAACTGTAATTTATGTAAAAAACAGTATGTGGGATTTGGTTTTGTTTTCCACAAGTCTAGTGCTTTATATATTTTTTGGATTACATATTTTAAAGTATTTCAATGATGACATTATATTGAAATGTTTAAATAGGATTGTGATCTGCAAAAAAAACTTGTTGTTATAGCTAGAAATATTAAACTTTATTTATAGTTTCTACTTGTTTTTATAAATCCATATCTCTTACTCTGCCTTTTAAAACGCAACATAATAAAAGTGTGCTTTTTTGATGTTTACAGACGTCTATGGTATAAACATTGTGGCCCGCCCAGCGAGCCATCCGCGCCCAGCCCCCCTTTTTGGGCTTAATAAAGCCATAATAAAACAAGAACACACTATAAAGTGCCATAGTTTTATGTCTAGGAGTCATTATTTTTACCAATACAATAAATAATTTTTTTGTTTTTTATTTTCAAAATTTTCCGAAAAAACTAAAAAACTAAAAAAAAACGCTTTTTTCTAAAAAAAATATTGTAACAAAGAACATAATGTATGTGTACTTATTTTTGCCATATATTCGTTTTGCGCGCGATGCCTACAATTTTAGGGATGGCGCGCTTTGCGCGCTACAATTATTACTTTTTTATTATGAAAAAATTTTATTTCAATGTAGGCACAGTAAACTTTACACAATATTATTAAATTTTGTTTTAGGTGAATTTTAACTCGTTTTATTAAGTTACTTTAACGATTTATGTCTAATTTATACTAAAACACTGTAAAAATCTAGTTGTAATTAAATGTTTTAAAAAATATAAAATCAATTCTTTATAAAAGCACCACGGCAAACCATTTTATAGATACGATATATTGCATAGTGTGGCAACTACAATGGCGAATAATAAATTTGGAGTACCGGGGGCACTTTATATGGCGGGGCCTTCCTCTTTAAAATTACTTATCTTTTCTAAAAATTATAGCCCTTGATCAAAGCCTTTAAATAAATTCTTTTTTCAATGCATATTTAAATGTTTTATATTTATTATTAAATGGCACTAGTATAAGAAGTATAATAATCATACTACACTCATAAATAGGTTCTTGAAAATATATTGTTCATATATTTATTTTGACCCCTATATAAAATGAGTCAAATTATTGCCTTATAGAAAAATATAAAGTAATATCACGTTATAGCACACGTATACTAGTCAAAACTATTATTTAAGTACGTTTTTGCCGGTTAACTTGATATTTAAAATTGCACAAAAATAAAAATATATATTCTTTGACAACAAATAAATATAAAAAGATATATAATTACAATATAAAATAAAAAAATTTGATTGTTTATTTTTTTTTGACAATACGGTATTCTTCCGAAATAAACACTGTAGTATTTACACCACGCTATATAAATATTTGTTGTATAAGATGTACTTTTTTGTTATTGTTGTACAATAAATATGTTAAATACCCGACACACGATCGACAAAAATTGCCATCTGTGTAATTTAGGTGCAAAAAGGTTTACTTGCATAATAACACAGGCTGAAACACTTTCATGTGTGCTTGTTATTCTGCTTTTTTGCAGCTTTTTGCATAAACGTTCAAAACATACAGTACGACGATCCGAATTTGTTTAAATAAGTAAAACTCTTATTTAGACACTGAATTACTTTCACGTTAAACAGACGAGTGTTTTTACTACATAATACACACAAATAGTCTAGTTTTTTTTTTCTAATGTAACAATTATAAAATTGTTTAACGCGCATGCGCCGAAACAAAAACGTTTCGCTTTTTTTGTTTTTATGCTTAGTTTGTTATGTACCTATGTTTAATGTGCACAAATCATTGTTTATATTGATTTACTAAATTGTATTGTTTAATAATGATTTTTTTATACATAAATACGTAGTTTCAAGCAGTTACAAAGCTAATAAAAGGTCATTTCCTTAATGTTGTATATTTTTTGTTTTTTGTCTATTTACTTGCGCAAGTTTATCTGAAATATTACTCTAAAAAAACCCTTTACCTGTCTCTTTTTTTGTACCTACAGAGCTTCCAAACACTGTATAGCCAGTTTTTGGCCAAGGGAACATTTTTTTTAATATCTTTTGAGTATAATGGCTATAATAATCATATATGGAAAAAATTGAATAATTTGTCATATAAACTGCATGTAACTATAACTTTGCAGTAGCCGTAGTAAAAAACATAGTTTTTTTGTTGTAAGATTGCATTTTGTTCTGCTATGTATCTCACTGAGCAATGCCTTTTTACAATCAATAAAAATAAAAATAGAATCTATACATTTATATGATATGGCTTGCATTAAAAAAAGTTTTAACATGGAATTTAGTAAAAGAGCTATAATAAATGTGCAGTCATTTTTTTTTTGTATAAAAGGATATCATATCTAAAAAATGCAAAAATACGTATTAAAAAAAAGGCAAATTTTTTACTTTGCTTTTTTGTGACATCTCAATGCAATTTATACAATTTAATTAGTCATATTTACAAAAACAAGAACAATGAAAAATATTCTAGTATAAAAATAATGCAAAATGCAATGCAACGCAAAAATGATTTTTGGCTACAATATATTTTTTTTTACTAAATGTTTTACTGTCAAGCCGTTTTTTGCAACTGTTATATTATTAATACTTTATTTCAAAACTATTGCAGCAAAATATTAGAAAAACAATTTTTCAAAAAATTTACTTTACATCCCTATTTCATGTTATGCGAATTAAAATGGTAAATACACATGTTAACGTTTATGTATTATTCTGACTAAATTGGTATATATATAGTTGTATTTTATGTCGAAAAATATGGGGTTTGCACAATTTTACTTGTCTTATTTGTAAAATTACAAGGAAATTGCATATATTTATAAAAAATGTTAATTTCATCTGCAATAGTTGTGATTGCAAATACCGCATAATTTTTAAACGTAATATACACAAAAACAAAAAAAAAAATGCTGTCTTTTTTGTGGGTAAATATGTTTGAAAAATTCAGCCATGGTAAAATATGATGAGTCATTGTTACAAAAATAGACATATAACTAATATACATATGTTTGTATGACAATAGGTATTTAGACGGGCTGCTTACCTATATACAAAGACTCTTTGTAAACCCTTTATTTATCCAGTCCCTAATCATAACTTATCGGGGTTCGTTTTATATCGCCTACACACATGTTACCCTATTATAAAATAAAAAGGAAAAATTGCATTATTTGACCATATATACATGCGCCCTTTAATAGCTGCAATTTTGACTTTCAAGTTTTTTTTTTTAAAAAAAAAATGACCCCATTATATATTTGTTATTCTTTTATTGAATTTCATAGACGTGTATAAAGTGTAAATTTTTTACATGTTATTACGTTGTTATTTTATTTTAACGCAAAGGTTTCGCAACAGTGAAATATGCAAAAAAAGAATATTAAATACGCAAATCTGTATGATTAATAACGTTTTTTTGTGTAGTATTTTTTGTATATGTAGAATTCTATATAAGCATGACCAGGTTATTTTTGAAACATATACATAATAAGATTTTATTTTTTGCTAATATAGTTGTCATTTTTATGTTATTTAGGGGTATATTTTTGTACGAAAAAAAAACAGCTATATTTCTGACAACCAGAGTAATGTGCAAAAAAGTATAAAGCGTGGATAAACAATCTTATTTGTAGTTTTCGTATAATATATTTTTAGTAAACACATAATTACGAGCAAAATTATAGAACATAAAGGTATATCTGACTATCATAAAAATTATGTATATCATATTTTTACCATCTACTTATTGTGACAATTATACAGTTTTTTTACACTTTTGTGCAAATTTCAAAATCGTATTTTTTTGTGGCCCCTTGGCAAAGGGCCCCGGGGAACATGCCCTAGTGCCCCCTCTCCAGCAATCAGAACTTGTTTAACTTTTACCCTCTTATCTTTCTATGCTTAAAGCCTGATCTCCTTAAAAAGCTAAAAACAGAGTACGTCAACGTTCGGTAAACAGCCTCAAAATACTGTACGGTAAAGTAGCAATGACTATACTGTTCATTTTTAGTATTTAGATGTACTACTGTACACAGCAAAAGATATATATTTACATAAAAAAAGCCAAAAGGATACGAAAAACGTTTATTTTTAAACTAAGAAAACATAAAGCAAAAACGAACTGTTTCAAAGCCCATATATGCGTTGAATAAGGTTTTTTTTTTGGTAGTATCATTTTTATAAAATTTAGATATATACTTGCATTAAAAAAGAATATGTATGTGAAGGCAAACTTTTTAATACTAAAAAAATTGAAATAAAGTTAGTCCACAATATTTTATATTCAAACATATCTTTTTTTTATATTTCTGATCATTCTAACAAGTTATTTCTAAACAAAAAAAAAATCCCTCGAACGCCATTAAACTGCTATTTTTTGTAAAATTACAGTACGGTCATGTCGTAGTATATACAGGCATCTGTCAAGGGCAAACCTTAGTCTAAAATCGGTTCCTAAAAGATTTTTTCGCAATTAAATTTGATGAAAAGATACGATAAAGACGAATATTAAGATTAATTTGGGTTTACCTCGATATCATTTGTTCAAAGATGGCATTTGAGACATTTTCATGCAATCAAATGATTTTATTTTATTTTTTTTGCCTTTTTGGGGAGATAGTCATGAGCTAGGGTTAGAAGGCAAAACCCGGGTGTAAAAAGTGTAGTAACAAAAAAAAATGTGTTTCCGTTTCTGTGAATTGATCTCGGGATGCGAGATCATAAAGTTTTGGGCATAAAACAACAAAAAAAACGAAAAATAAAATAAAAACGCGTAAGAAGTAAAAGAATGCTTTGTTCTTGTTTCTTATAAACCTGCCGTAATCGGATATCCATGTTAATGAGTTTTTATATAAAAATAAATCTTTTTTATTGTTTTTTTTTTGTAGATTGTTAATATGCGCAACTTTTTATATCAAGTCTTAAAGGTGTAAACTGCTTTTATACGTTTATATGCAATAATAACGCATGATAGACTGTAAGTTTTTTTACATATTATTATGCAAAAAGATCACGGGTTCCTGTTTTATTATGAATTGTTGTGTTTTACAGTTACATTTACATATACGTATGTACTGTTAAACGCTGAAAAATGTCAATATCATTATACAGTGCTTGCAATGCATTCTGCAACATAAAACCGGGTGTAAACAATACGTTTAGAGTATTCTCAGAGACACTAAATGCTTTTTTTTGTTATGGTTGACTGCAAAATACTGAATATATATAGTTTCTTGTTAGCTAAAAATTTTTCTTATATATTTAGACATATAAAACTGTTGTTTGTGAAAAAAACGGCATTTTTGTTGTAGATAGAAAATACATTAATGTTTTAAATTTATATGTATTGTTTTTATATAGTCAGAAATGCATCTTATGTAATATATGTTGCTATTTAAAAACATATTTTACGCATAAAACTAGCTAGAATAAGACATATACATATTTCTGTATATAGGAACGGTAATACCCGTAAGAAAACAAATCCGGTTTATTGTATGATGATTTGCTTTTGTGAAAAAAGCAATTTTTTTTAGTAAAATTGCAATGAAATATCACTTGTTTTATTTGTAAATACAAAAATGAACAAAGAGTTTGATAAGAACAGTAAAAGAGATACAGAGAGTAAGTGTTTAGTGGCAAATATAAAAAGAAGTTTATATTTTTGCTATCTGCATCTTTCTAGAGTTGTTTAGTTGCTTTTGTATATATATGTTAAAGGGAAAATGATATTTCTAGTAAATACGACACGTACCAAGGCATTCTTTTAGTTTAGGGCCCAGAATTAATATATTGTGGCTAAATATAAGAATGCCTACTTTGTCCTCTCCATAATAACGCGTACGCATTATATTTACATAAATTGCTGCACTGCAATATATTTATATATAGTGAGTATGCAGAGGTGGGATCTACAATTTTTTCTAGGGTGGGGGGGGGGGGTTCGACTTTTGTAAAAACATAAATATTTTTGATTATAAAAGTGCTAAGTTGTGTTATAAAATTTTACAAGTTGGTGTAAAAAACAATTTGTTAGTCGTGTTAGCATGAAATATACAAAAAAATATTTGTTTATTGTATAAAAATATTAAGTTGCAGTGTTTTCTTCTTTTTTTACGTGAAAAAAAGTTCGTATATTTTTACGCATCCTTATGTATCATAAAACACAATCACAGTATTAACACTTGGTTAACAACATTTTTATTCATTAAAATTTAAAAAAATAAGAAAACATTTTACGGCACTAAAAATTACGATGATAAGTATTTTGCGTTATAAAATTCTATATACATGTAAATTATGCTTAAATAGCGTTTCTTTGTGAAAAAATATTATTCATAAAAAGCTTTGTCGTTAGTTTTTCGACCTAGTTTATAGTGTATTGGTATTTTATAAGCTTAAAGAATAATATTTTTACATAAAATGACAATCGTTGTTAAAAGTTTTTTTTTCTTATATTCTTTAAGTTAGAAAAAAAACAGAAAAATTTGAGTAGAAAGAAATAATTTTTTAACTTATTCGTTATCTAGCACACTTATTTATAAACAAATATCGGATTTATGTTTTAAAATAAAAAAAATGATTTTTTACGTAGTTATTACAAGGAGTCATTGGTTTTCAATATATGTAGCTTATATTTTTTTTGTACTTTAACAGTTGTTGTTTATGCAAAACCGTTTACAATAAAATTTTGTAAAATCAATGTATAGATAAAATGTACTTGTATGCAAAGTTGCATATTACAGGCCTCCCTTGTTAACTGATATACATTTTCATCTGTATAGGCATCTTCTTCAAAATTCATAATACACGTCAGACTGCATAAAATGCGTGTTTCTATTTAATCAAAATGAAAACAAAATTTGATTCAGTGGCTGACATATTTATCTTTACGTGTTTTATAGGAATAGATATAGGGATATATTGATGCATTTTTTTTGCAAAAAAAAACCCTTAAAAATAAAAAACTGCATATAAAACTCATAAAAATGTATTCTTAATCTTTTTTAGTTAATTAGGTTCAATTTAAAACTGTCAACATTAATATATTTTTGCTGCTGAACAAATACACGCAGGAACTTACTTTTTTTCTTATATTAATTAAGGCTTTTGTTATTTTTTACTAGAAAAATGCATTAAAGAAATGCATTTGCCGTGTAGAAATGCATTAATGGCTAAAAAATGCTTTTGTGTGCACAAAAAGATTTTGATTGGTATGCGTAATAAATGTGGATAAAGCCGATCATGCTTTATTAGCTTAAAAAAGCATTTCAAGTATAATAATTATATTTTTAAAATGTTCAAAGTATATATAACTTGCCTCTTCATACTTTTCAAGTGTTTTAAATAAGAATTTAAATGTAGAAACATTTTATGATTGTTAATATTTTATAAAGTAGTGATCTTAGACGACTTATTATGCCGTAAAACCAAAAGATCGCGTCTTCAGGCCATAACACGCAACGTTTTCTAAAAAAGCGTTGCGAAAATTACTGTAGTAAACATGATAAACATCACGTGTAAAAACTCAACGATAAATGCCTGTTTTCAATTAGATACAAACCATCAAAAACTTAATTGCGGTTTGCGTAATATAAAAAGTATAATGACTTGCAACACTAAAAAGTTAATAAACACGCTAATGATGTCAATATAAAAAATGCAATTCACACAAATGCAGAACAAAACCAAACATAACGTGCCTTTTTTAATATAAAATAACAGAAAAAAGTTGATTTTAACTTAAAAAAACACTTGCGTTTTTTTATACAAAAGACTGATGCCGCTTACACAAATATATGTTTTATACAAAACTTTGAAACATAAACTCAAAAAATAAACCCAAAAACTAGTTTTTGCATTAATTTAGTAAATCATAGAGTGTATAAAATAAGGTTAAAAGTTATCATATATTTTATTTGCAATTTTTATAACAAACATACTTTAAATATAATCATCTAAATTTTTAAACTATTTATGGAAAGCTATAGCCTTGAGCTAAACTTAAAACGTGACTTTGGTTTACGGTTTATATAAATTGTACAAACTTTTTCATTCTACAATTAAATTTTAATACTATTTTCGTAAAGATACAGTAAAAAAAAAGGTTTTTGATGTTTATAGAATTATTTTTTTTGTTGTTTTTATATTTTTTACATTTCGTAAACAAAAAAATTATATTTTACAGGGGGGGTCGACCCCGTCTTACAAAAACTTCCAAAATCCCAGCGGGGTCGTGACCCCCCTACCCATCCTAGATCCCATCGCTGTGCGTTTAGCACTACTTTTAAACAGTTTATACATGTTCATGTTTTTCACTTCCTTCTCTAGCAAAATGTTAAATCGGAAGTATACTTACCTACGAAGAAAACCTGAAATATCAGTAGAGTATATTCTTCAAAAACGACGTATCTCTAGTTTTTAGCCATATGCTATATTTTTTCTTTGTTTGTTCTCTCAAAATAAAATTTTGCTTAATATTTCAACTTCATTAATATAGCTTAGTATATTTTTGTTGTTTCTTATCTGTTTTCTGCATTTTTTTATAAATTTATTTTTTTTTGCACCTTAATAACTTTCTAAAAAAAAAAATTAGACTGTTATATTAAAAGCATTTTTTGTCGTAAATAAATATATATCGGGTCCACTCTTTTTTTTCAATATTGGAAATTTTTACAAAAACAACGTTTTTTTTTAAATACTTAATATTTCAAAAACAAAACTTGTATATAATTTGCAGTATAATATCACCTAATTATTTTATCAGACAGTTTGTTTTTTATACAATTTTTCTATTTGTAGCGGTTTTTTTTTTATAATGCGTACGTTGTATTGCAAAGGAAACACAGTGGGTATGTTACATTACCGGGAATTACACTTATCGTCAACGTATATATATATATATAAAGAGACTGCATAGAAAAAAACGTTTAATATAGAATTTATAAAAAAGCTGTCAATAAAAAAGATAACTTTACATCTTTTGCTGTGATGATTTTATCTTTAACGCGAAATTTTTGTTTTTATGGTATTTGTTTAATGTGTTTTTTTTGATTTTTACTGTCGATGATCCTCAAACAATAGTATTAACAAAGCGTTAAAGGTCAGAGGCTCCGAATAGTGTAGGAACAATATAAAGAAGAGCTAAAAAAAAGTTATCGCCTAGTATGGTCATTATGGAAAATAGGGGATGTTTTTTTATGTTTTTTTCATGTTAATTTCTAACAGAACGAATAAAAAATTAAAATCGAAAAATCAAGACCACATTGATGGAATGTAGTGCATCTTAATTGTTTAGATAATATTTAGACGATACAAATATGGAGTTACCATTTTTTATACTAAAGTGCGTTAATAGTGTTTATCATAATGGCTGTTTACTTTAAGATTATAAAGCAAATAAATTGATCTTTAGTAGAAAAGGTAGAACATTTTACGAAATACATGCATTTATGTTTGATGAGGTCCAAAATATCTTACAAAAAAACAGTTTAATTTTAATCGTATTCATAATAGCATTTTCGTAATTTTTCTTACTATTCTTATAACTATTTAGCAGAAATTAGAAAATTTTTATTATGTAAATGAATACTCCTATTTATACATATAATCATAAATTTATATCTTCCTTCTTAATGATGACATTTTAACACATAATCTTTTATTTTAAACATAAAAATTTATTAAATTAGTTATAAAAATTTTATAAAATATCAAAAAAATAAAAGAAATCAAAAAAAAAGAGAAAAAAAAAAATGGGAAAAAAAAAAATGGGAAAAATGATTCCCCATATAGGCCAAAAATAGGGCCATTATTTTATGGCTCCTTTTTTTCGGAGACCCAGGTTAACCCTTTCGGGCACACTGGTACATTTTTTTACTAAAACAAGGGTAGAGCAAATTCTTGCTACTACATATTTGTACCATACAAAAAGAAGGGCAATTAAAATATGGTATAAATATATACCACAAAAAAATGCCCTTAAATTGGACTGGTACAAATATGTACCAGTGGATTTATTAATGATATCTAAAATAAATATGAGACAAAGATTAGTATAAATTCGCATTTTATTGCTATCAAACTTTTATTAAAAGATTCACAGACCACTTAAAGCTTGGTACTATGGCACCGTGTTATTTGGTGCATGTCTTTTTTATATAAAAATATCAAATAGAAGAATACTGAAGCCATATAAAAACGAATAAAAACTATTAATTATGAAGTTCTAAATTTTATTTACTTTAATCTTGTTTTTATCGTTTTTGACCACGTTATATTTATACTTGGATCCTAGTGCGATTTTCCATGTAGTAAGTATAACAAAAAATGACTCTGCAAGCTACATACAAAAAAAGCATAGACAGGTACACTTTATACGCAAACTTATGTTATTTTTTTGCCTTAATCCGGCTGTGTTAAAAAAGAACTCGTATTTACCTTATAAACAAACACATAATGTAGATAGTACGTATATTATAGGTCGTTAACGCGTTACATCGTATCTGATGTATTTAAAAGTACAAGTTGTCTTATTTTTCTATTTTTAAATTGCATAATTCACAAGAATCATGGTTCCATAAAATTGGGTTTAATAATACTTTATCTCCGAACGAAAAAAAAGGGTTACAAAATATCTCATGTTCCTGAAAGGATTAAGGTGTTCTAAATTTTAGACAACTTGGTTCTTGCAATAATTTTATAGATGGACATTTCAAAAACATAAACAATATCAATAAAAAGAATGAATGTCATAATATTACATAAAAATGTTTTTATCAAAATCAATATTGTTTGGTCTCGTTTTTTGGATGTTTTTATTGGTGTCGGGATCTACAATTTTCGTATACTAGGGGTCGATATTTTTTTAAAAACGTCAAAATTTTATTCGAAAAAGTAAAAACCTTTATCAATTAGAACCGCGCAGATAAATTTTTTTCTTTCTTGCGGTCGTAATTATATAAAAATTTGGATATTGCGTTACATAAAAATATCAAGCGAAGCTTTTTTTTTGTATTTATTTGTCAATAACACGTGAAAAAAAATTTGCTAGGTGTATATACCGTCTGAAAAATAAAATTAATTTGAGGGATCGTAGCTAAAAACAAGATGTTTTATGTCATCGACAGAAGTATAATAATAGTTAGCCCATTTAAACCGTATGCATAAGCATAGTTTGAATAAAAAAATGTTTAAATCTAGCAATGGTTCTTTTGCATTTTGCTTTGATAAAATATGATTTTATATTAGAATTAGTGTAAAAATATTTTGAAAAATTACATTTTAGTGTGATACGTATCGCAAAAGCTACAGGTATAGTAATTCAGTATAATACGGAATAAACCCGGTTATTGAAAGCTGCTAAATTTTGTTTGTATGTTACAAAAATCTTACTTTATGTTATAATGAACTTATTGTTGAATTTATTTGTTATCTGACAAGTTTTTATTTTGTTATAAATGTAGTATTTGCTTTTTGTTTACCCTTAAAATAGTTCGGGCTTTTTTTATTATCAAAAAAAAGGGTCTCAAATAATTTAAAATTTTAAATTCTGAGCATCAGATATAGCCCCATTTCTTTCTTCCTAAAGAATATTTTTTCGTATAAAAAGAGACCAAAAAAAATAAATGTAATGTAATCTTAGATGGATATAAAATATAGAAAAGCATGAAGTACTCTTTCATGGCCATCTCAAGTTAGTAGCATTAACAATTATTGTGTAAACCATATAAATAATTTGCCCGTTCAATTATTGACGTAAGTCGACATTTGTCATGCTTTTTTAATTTCCCTGCCTAATTACGCATCATTCGTAAGTAGGGCTCAAACTTATTTGCACCCCAATATAAAAAATCTATATAAAAGATTAATTAAATATAATATATTCTAAAATATACAATTTTCTTTATTTTTTTCTTGCAGGGATGCAAATTTTTTCTGTGTATTTTGTTTTACAGCAAGATCTTGCTGCAAATATTTGCATTTATTTCTGCCCTTAAATGACACAGAAAACAAATAAGGAATATAACGATATACAAAAAAAACGCCGCGAAGAAACATGTATTACTTCTACCGCAAAAAAAAATCTCTAGGATTGGAAAATATCGTTCGGTTTAAAATAATCCGACAGAATATGCAAAAATAGTGTTTTAACAGCAACCGTAAAACTCTAATATCGAATATTTGCATTTTTATAGACCGGAAAAATGTAATTTTTCACTTAAAGAGGTACCTTGTAGTCGATTTAAACATTCTGAACATTCTTCTTGTAGTGAAGAGACAATCATCATTATAGGTCAACAAAAAGTAGGAATTTATGGTAGGAATTTATAAACTCCACAAAAAAGCATAAAAAAAAATTATTTATAAATTATAGTTATAAATTACAACAAAAATATAGTATCGGGTTTTTATTTGGGAGGATGTCTAAAAGAGGAAATTACACAAACGGCGAAGCCTATAATGAGTACAACAGTATACAAAATGCAATTTTAATGTAAATGAATTATAATATAAATTCTTTAATATTTTTTGATGGTAAAAAAATGGCATAATATAAAATTTGTAAAGAACGAAAGTAGCTTTATGTGTTAAGAAAAGTTTTCTGTTACACTTAAAGTTCACACTTGCTCCCAAACCTTTAGTGTTGTTTGTAATTATTCTTACTAGTTGTTTTTAACTTTTATTATTATTAAACTCCATAACAGATATGTCATCTATGGAAGAGACATAAAATAAAAAATACATGTCCGAAATACATATGAAATATACAAATAGTTATATATCATTCTACTCGTAAATATCATTAGATTTTTGCATTTATATTGGGTTATTTTTTATCGCTAAAGATTCACTTCTTCTTCTATTATAATTTAGGGGTGGTAGGAATTTATATTTCAATAGAAAAAAAAAACTTGTAATAAGCCATCAAAAACATAAAAAAGGCCATGTGTACTAATAGTTAGACATTTTTGTAACAAAATGAAAAATTTAGTTTGTATTTTACATGCATGTTGTTAGGTTTCTAGGGTTCTTAAAATAGATTCCTACAAAAAATTGACCCCTAAATATCATTGGACCAATCTGATTATGTAGTAATAGATTCTAATAAAGTATTTCAGATTGGGGTACCAATTTTAGGATCGAAGACAAAGAAGATGATGAAGAGGTCGAATAGAATGATATTTAAAAAGTGAAATTTAGATATGATAAAAAAAACAACGCAAATGAATATAAACTTAGAGAACGCGAGAAAAAGTTACAATTAAGTGGGGAGACTACAATACAAAGATTTTTTAAAGAACACGACCTGGTTATAAATATCAGAGCAATAATAAATACATGTGCTGCCTGTTGAATAAGAAATCTTACAAGAGGAGACGATCTTTTGCACATATAATCACATATAAGAACTAAAGGGCATATACAGAGAAAGATTTATATTGTAAAAAACAATATTAAAAAGCTAATAAACATATTTAAAATCCTCATGAGCATCAAGATTTGCCATTCGAGCTACTGAAATGGGCTATAAATTATAATATTTCTTTTCGCGTTTAGATGATCGAGATTTTACCGATATTTTATATTTATCTAAAAATATTCCTGTTTAGTGCTCTACTCATTACCGGCAAAGCATTTTACCCCATTTCTATAATACTAATTGCAGGATATATTTAATTTATTTTAGTGATTGCCCATTTTTTATAATATTTGATGAAAAGACAGATAGTAGTTCACATAAATTTTTAAACATATTAATAAGTAAATTAGAAAATAAAGAAACTTTTTAACCAGACCTTTTTCGAACAGAGAAATCAAAAAAACGTACAGTGCCGAAATTAGCCGTGAAATGAATGAAATAATACCAAGAATAACTAGATGGAAGGAGAATACCAAGAATTCTTGTGTACAGATAACAGATAAACCTCATATTGCCGCAGCGTGAGGCATCAACTAAATGTAATATTAAAAAGAAATGCAGCATATTGCATGCATAGCCCACGCCCTTTACAATTTTATCTATTATCTGCAAAAACGATGCCCGAA
>JAQFYM010003547.1:0-18311 GCA_034694785.1 Agrenia bidenticulata | reverse complement strand
CATTGAGATCTATAAAGCTTTTGCTTATTAGAATCTTTCCAGCCCTAAAAAGATTGGTAGCGAAGAAAGAATATATTTATATAAGCTAAAATGTTGAAGGTGCCATAGAAAGCCTCAACTAAATAAACATGTTTACTTACCAAACAAGTGAAGTCCTCTTTACGTATTTGTAACTTGGGTATGGGTACCTTTGTTCTTTCTGGACTGTGCTTGTTCTTTATGCGTCTTCTTTTGTTTGACGGGACCTTTGATGTCCGATTGCGATTTATTGATTTCGTCGTAATAATCAAATTAGTAGCATTCGTAGAGACTGTTCCATTACTTAATGTGTTAATACGCTGGAATGCACCAAGGGTTGTGGTTTTTTGAGTGGTGCTTGAGTCATTGGATAAGCTTGTTTCCATGGCACCGACAAATGCTGCATTATTTAATTCCTTCCCATTCACGGATTTGTTGATGAAAGGCAATCGCTCAGATACACTAAAGCCACCATTGTCTTGACTAACATCAGTTACTGTAAAAAATATTTGAATTGTTGAATTAATAATCTTATTATCTCTTGTGAGTCATTAATTTACGTTAAATATATTTTTTATCTTATTTTCATATTAAAAAATAAATCGAGGTAACTAAAAATATTAATGTTTCAATTTTTTGAATTCTTAAGTTAAACAATATATTTTTGACCTCAATTTTTTTTTAAACAAAAAGTTAGTTAAGCTTTGAATTTCAATCTCACAAGGTTAGCAGAGCTAATTTAACCACCCATATCCACCAGAATAGGGAATCCAATTATAATTCCTTAAAGGTGTATTTTGGCTTGCACAATACGCTGGAAGCCTGGGGCGATGGATTTTTTGCACTTTGTATGTGTGTGTGTGTGTGTGGGATGGGAATGGATGTGGATGGGAAAGGGAGCGGAGGAGCGGAGATGCGGAGATGCGGCTATGAGGATGTGCTCCACCACCACCACCTTGTTGACTGTGTGAGTATATGCACCGCCACCACCTTTGTTGTTTATGGAATTAAAATGAAATGTTTGAAACCTGTAAAAAAGATGTTTCGAAAAGTCGGAATTTTGAAAATTTGAAACCGCGTCCGTGAAATTGTCTTTAGAGTATGTGAAAAAATTTTGAAGAATGTGGAGCAATTGGTTGAGAAAGATTAGGATTTGCAGAGTCAACCAAAGTTCATAAACATTTGATCGTTCTCAAATTACGGCTAAAAATGAGTAAGAGGAAATCCATGCATAAATAAATTCTGGACTCTGTACATTGGTAATTCAAGATGAAATCATTTTTCCAGACAATGTCTGAGATTAAGATATTATTATCGTCAGAATTAAAATTAGAGTCTACTGCAGAACTTCCATTTTCTTGTTTGTTAAAAAGGAAGGGTGTGTCAGGTTTGAACACACTAATGTTTAATTAGATTCCGGTTTACATCTAAATTCGAAAATGAATTTGCTTCGCTCTTTGTACTATGGAGCGTGGCTGGTGCTACTGACAAAGGTAGAGATGGTTAATGCCAGATCCGATTGCGATAATTTGCACTGTAACGAATGTGTAAGAAAAACGGAATGTGAATTTGTAGTGTTCAAAAACTTCAACAGTGGCACATGTGTTACGAAAAATGTGCATGCCAGACTGGATGTTAAGATGACCATGTTGGATGGAAGAAGCTGTCTTCGATATAAAAAGTGGATGGGTAAGTCGTCATCATAATAGATTATAAATTAATAAGTCAATTATTTTTTACATGGAATAAATAAATGCATGAAATGTTTCAGAGGCTCGACAAAAATCAATGAAACTTGGAGATAGAACTACGGAACCCAACAGAACGGACAATCAACAGTTAGATGGCAAAGCAGCTAAACACCAATTCAAATTAACTGTTCTTCATCAACTCGGAGGGTTATTCAGCTCCACTACAACCGCTCCCACCACCACCATAGAAAAAATTTCAAAATATCTAATAACATCATCTCCTCCTCCTCCTCTTCAATCAAAAATTCAATACACCGAGCGACCGATCAAAACTCCATTACCGTTTTTTCACCATCTCACAGTTTCCCAGAAATCTACTACTACTACTACTACTACCTCTTCCACCCCCTCAACAACAGAAATAGTTTCACATCTAAAACCATCTCCTAAAGATTTATTGCAAAAATCAGCATCTATGCCTCCTCGTCCTCGTCGTCCTCGTCTTCCTTCTCCTCCTCCTCCTTCTCAATCAAAAATAAAATACACCGAACACCCTATCAAAATTCCATCAACACCACCTCATCATGTCAGAGTCTCACTCAACTCGATTACTACTCCTGTCATCACTAGCACAGAAAAAGTTTCAAGTTCAAAAACATCTTCACACGATTTATTGCAACAATCAGAATCGCCTCCTTCACCTCCTTCTTTTCAATCAAAAAAAAAATACATCGTGAGACCTATTAATCTCGAAGTCACAATGAACTCTAACCCTACCTCCATCACCACAGAAATTGTTTCTCATATAATACCATCTCCTACTCCTCTCAGAGCCTCGGTAAATGCCACTACTTCTACCTCCACCACCACAGAAAAAGTTTCAAATCCAATAAGATCTCCAGCTCCTCATCATCTAAGAGTCTCGCTGATATCTACTCCTTCTACCACTACTACCTCCACCAGGACAGAAAAAGTTATAAATCCAATATTATTAACAAACCATTCAGCGTCTCATCTTCCTCAATCAAATTTAAAATATCCCGAGCAACTGTCACTTCATCTCAAAATCGCCACCACCACCACCACCACCACAGAAAAAGTTTATAATTCGAAAATATCTCATTCAGTGTTATCTACTCCAGCTCCTTCTCTTTCTACTCCTCCTCATCCAGCAGAAGTAAAAAAAAAAAAACATACCAAGAAAGATTTCGATGCTATGAATGAACGGACAAGAGTTAACCTTGACAAATGGATTAAACGAAATATTTCTTCAACCGGACTTTCTGATTCACGTTCACCAATTACAACGCAAATCTTTGGTAAGTGTTGATAAACTTTAAATCAATGTGGATTTTATACAATACCATTATAGTAATTTTTAATTGTTTGTCCACTCAGGCAGTTCCACATTTGTCAAGAATACTACTGAATCAGAGACCCAGTCCAAAGATTGGAGATGTAATGAATTAGGTAAGATTTATTCTAGACAGTCTACTATTATAATTAAATTAAAATTTGATACAATGATTGTATGAAGGTTACAAGGAAACGGTCAAAGAGGAGTTACATCGAAGTATGTGCAGAACCTTGGAGCTGTTAGCAGCAAACTTGAGTACTCGATCTACAGATGTATTAAACCAAGACATGGAAACCATAAAGCTCAAGAAATGGAATAAGAAGAACCCCATGGCTCAGTCCCCTCTCTACTGCAGGTTTTTGAAGTGGCGTCGTACTAACTGCATTAGACGACAGAAATTAAATCATATGCAATAATCATTATAAGCCAATTAGTAATTTATTATTATTTTCCTTTGTAATTACAATTTAGTTCAACGAATTAAAATCCAAACAATTCACTTTAAAGAAGATAATGAAGATGATTATTATTTCTTCTAAAAGGATGCCGCAGAAGCTTGCGAGCTGTGTGGAATGGATGAATGACTTCCAATGAATAAAATATCATCCACTACATCGTGGTCGAGGTCGTTGTCGGGTTTTTTCATTTTAGAAGCGGGTTCGGCATCCTCACCTGAGTCTCCCGAATGTTCATCAGACTCAGTAGATTTGCTGAGTTCATTACCAATAATATTGGAAAAGTGTTTGAGTTTTTCTACAAACTCAACAACAACCAACTTTGTTAACGTCATAGTGGGTCCCTTCCACTCGGTGTTACCGAAACTCCGAGGTGGCTTAGGCTGCCACAACTTAAAATGGTATACACCAATTTGGTTACGGTATGGACGAAAACGCAGCATCCCGCTTGGAGTCGAGTATGTAAAATGAGGGTCCCAACATCGATCGTCTGAAATTAATATTCAATTTATTTAAAGGGTTTTACGCATAAGTTTAAAAAAGTAGTAACTCACCTGAGGAATCAGTAATTTTTGCATTTGGATGTTCCAGACAACTGATCAGTTTTGGTTGTTTAGGGTTAAGACGTGCTTGATGTTGAATGTCTGTTAGGGTTTTTTCCAGATTGATAATGAAATCTTCCAACTCATATGCGCTGATACGCATATAAGAGGGAGTTACAGCCGAGTCGTTAGATGAATTATGCCTGGCCCAAAAAATAAAATTTTGATCCGCCCAATCCATGAAAAACATTTTCATGAAAAGGGAACCAATCTTGAAAAAGTTCTCCCCACAGAAAAAGTTGGGACTCCGTTCTGGACAGAGTTTTTGAAGAGTGTCTTCATCGACGCTCTCCTTTTTTTTGTTACCCGAGATGTCATCGAACTCAGAGTGAACCGAAGAAGTACTTCGAGGAAACCTCAAGTTAACTTCAGCTTCATCTTCTCGAGTCAATTGTACCCTGACAGTAGGTAATGAAGGGTGAAGTTTTTTGGCAAGGCTTGGAGAAGCCTTGCATGTCTCCTCAGGGGTAAGAACTGAAAAAAATTAAAAATTAAATTAAGTCAAGAAAATTAATACACAGAAATAGTGAGCTGAGTATTACACTTACGTTTTTTATTTTTACGACCTATGCGAGTAGACATGATGCTTGAATATTGAAGTGTAAAAAAGATGTGATGAAATTAGATTCAAAAATCTTCTTATAAACTCCAATAACAAAGTATGAGAAAGATTTGAAAAGCAATTGCATTTAATATGCAACAAAAATATATTCCAACACAATGGGTTATTATCATCAATCACGATCATCATCATCATAATTAAAGCTCATTAATTCAATGATTGGAAAAAACATTCGACACATTAAAACTCAATCAATAATAATAATGATAATAATAAAAATTAATGAGTTTTAGAAAGTAATAGATTGGTGGATTTATAGATGGAAAGTATTTTTCATATCTACATATTAACCATCGTCCTCCAAAACAACAAAAATAACTTTGGTCAATTTTTAAAATGTAACAATGTTGAATTCTCAAGACATTATTTTACTGCTGTTCTAAGGGTTTGAAAGGACAATAGTACTTAAGGCATATGAACTTTTTGTATTTGTATCATTTTCTCATCATCCCTCAGAACCATGAGAGCTCAAGGTGTGCGAGGACAACAACAACAACAACAACAACAACAACAACTACTCGCTATCAAATTAGGTGAAAGAAGTTTTGATAAACTTCACGACTGGCATGCTACAGACGAGGATTATATAGAATTTAGGCTTTCGAATTTGACCAATTTCATTCGTCATCACTCTCACAGTACACCAACAGTTGAGAAACCGGATTTCGATTTTGAGAATTTTAAGCCAACACCATGTCAAGCAAAGTTTATTGAAGATTTTGAAGATTTTTTGAGAAAACCTAAAAAATACCAAGACGCTCATCCCATGACAGCATTGATTGCCGGATCGCAAGGATCGGGAAAATCTACAATGATCCAGTTTATTCGTTCTCGACTGCTAATTCTCGGTGTGTCGCACATTATTTGTGCGTACACTGGAACTGCAGCAAATCATGTACGAGGAACTACGATCCACTCAATGCTTGGATTAAGACCAAGCGACAAAAATTACGAAAAAATTGTTGAAAGTTCTTCTCGTGATGACTATCTTCGGGGAAAACTAGAAGGTAGGTTAATTTTTTTTCGAAACATTTCCAATTTTAACTTTGTTTGCTTTTATAGGGGTGGAGTTTATTTGCATAGACGAGTACTCCACTGTTGGAGCTAGAATGATGTCCTTGCTGAATAAAACACTCCAGAGAACGTTCAGCGATTCCAGAGACTGGGGAGGTATGACAAAATTTTAAATTAAATTCAATTAATTTTAACTAATTTACTATTTTGTTATATTATAGGTCGTTCAGTGCTACTTTTCGGAGACCATATGCAGCTAAGCTGTATTCAGGATCATCCTTTGTGGACTGACCCGGATCAATTAGACAAGAAAGGTAAATGTTTTGAAGCTGACGGAGTTCGAGCATTCCGGCGAATTACAAATACGTATTCAATGTATGAAAATGTTCGTCAAATGGCTGACACTGCACTCTACAACCTTCTCGATTCTGTAAGAAATAAGCAGGTTAGAAATTTTGATTTTTCAAAATTGGAAGCTCGGTTTGAGCAACAACTCACAGCTGTAGAAAGAAGGGTGTTTCAAAATGCTGTTCATCTTTACTGTACAAGAAAAGCTGCCAATGACCACAATCAGTAAGAATTGCAATTAAATTTGAAATTTATGCTTAAATAAAAAAAAGAAAAGTAATTTTAATTTTTTTAAAGGGCAGAGCTTCTCCGACTTAATACACCTCTGGCGATCGTTCCAATGAAATGTTCTCCTTCCAGTGGTAACCGCATATACCCACCAAATGACATGCCTCTTGTTCTGGGTCTTGGCTGTAGGGTCATGTTGACTCGTAACCTATGGATTTCCAAAGGACTTACAAATGGAGCCGTATGAGTGTTCATTTAATTTCATTAATAAGCATTGATTGAAAAAAAACCAGGAAATATTTTTAATTTTGATTTTATCCTTGAGATGGGAACGGTGAGAGGCATTTTATATAAAAGAAATGAATTGCCGATTCGACATCTTCCTAGTGTAGTTTTTGTCGAGTTCGACAAATATGATGGTCCAACGGTGTTGGCGAACCTTGTCCCAATCCCTCCGATTGATGACCACATGTATGACCAAAAACGGAAAGAACACTACACAATCAAAACTGTTCCTCTGTTGAATGCCAGCGGAGTGACCATACACAAGTAAGTTTTTTTTAAACTGATATTGCGTATTATTTGATTATTTGACTTTTTTCAGAGCTCAAGGACTCACTTTGGACAAGGTGGTGATACAGCTGTTGGAAAGGGAAATGTTTCCTTCAATGTCATACGTAGCACTTAGTCGTGTGCGAAATACAACGGACCTAATGCTGATTCCTCCATACTTCACAGTGGAGCGATTCCAGTCCCCAAGTTTTTTTAAGTGGTGGAAAGAACAAAAGGGTGAGAGCAGGAGGCTGGGATTTTATGTGGTCGATTCTGATTCAGATGCAAGTTCTGGAGGAGATGTGAGTTCTGATATTGCGGTGCACAGTGACACAGATTAAATTAAACAAATTATTGCAGTTGGTAATTTTAATTTAAAAAATTCCCTCATTTAAATAAATAAATTGTGTAATAAAATGGACAACCAACCTCGATTCCAAGTTGAACATTTCTTTAATCCCTTTGGGAGAGCTCTAGAAAGAATTGGCAGAAGGGTGAGTTTAAATAAGTATTTATTAAGATTTTATCGTCTGACTCTGGTCAATGATTACAAGTGTTAGGATTTCCAGTCCTAGGTTCAAATCCTTGAAGGACTCTGGCGTTAACATCTTTTGAATTTTTTTCCTTAGTTTAACTGCATATTTCCGGATTGCCGTTTCCGCTGCTACCGGTATGCAAGATTTTATGCACATGTGGAAAGACGTCATCATTGTCCTGATTGTGGCGAACAGTTCCGAGACCTATCCAACCATGAATGTCTAATGTTTGGTCAACTTGGAGGACATTTCGCTCCGATAAATGTGCAATCCCGTTTGTATACAGAAATCGAGCGAGGACATTTGGGGACATTGGTGACTTACCAACACATTTTTGAACAGCCCTTGGAGACAGCAGCTGAGGCATTTGAGTTTGTACACTACGATACTATAAATTTAATTAATCAATATGTCAACCACTTTGGCAATGTAAAGATTAACATAACTATGCGTTTTAGATTAGCAAGTATTCCAGATAATACTGTAAGAGAAGTAACGTTACGTACCCCTTGGCTAAGAATAACACACGTAAATTTTATTCAGGAAATGCTCGAGTTTGGGGCGCAATATATAATTCAGAGCCTCAATTTATATAATGAAGGTTCGTCATCGCATATGCTTGATTGGATTAATAATATAAGAATAACTTTAGCTGAATTTGAAGCCATTGCCCCACTTCGATATATTCCAACACCAAAGGTTCTCACTTCCAAAGGAGCAATACTTAATATCAAAACATATCAAAATAATTGTACTGAACTATCAATTTATGCAGCTCTATATAGATTTACGAAAATAAGACTACCAGAATGTCCCGAATTACAATTCAATCAATTAGATAAAAATCAAAGAAAACGACTCGTGAGAATATGGGAAAATCCTTTGTCATATCAAAAAATTGCTACAGAAGTAAAAACATTAAATTTAATTAACTTTACTGGAATTTAAACTCCAATCAAGCTGAATGAGCTTTCGAAATTTGAAGAATTAAATCAAATAGGAATTTGTGTGTTTATCCCGGTTGCAAATTCTGTTCGGTGTGTAAGGTTATGCAATCGTCTCTATCCAACCCAAATTGATTTACTCATGTTAAAAAGTGTGAACGATATTTCTGCTGAACCCTTTCGCACTGAGTCAGACTCTGAGTGGAGTGACAACGAAAGCTCTTCCGATAGTATTACAAGTGAGACCGTTGATGAGGACTGGATCAGTGGACATACCGACGGTAGTAGCAACTCTGACAGTTCTGAAGAACCTTTACAAGTCAAAAAATCTAAATTTGTCGGTAGGTCGGGGAGGAGGATGAGTAAGAAAAAGAATGTAGGAATTCCCGAAGCGGAAATTTTTTATCATACATGTTTGATCACCGATTTGAGCTCACTGATTGGACGACATGGAGTGAAAAGACATGAACTTTGTCGGCTTTGTTTAAATAAATTTGTGACTAGTTTAGAAAAACACTTGGAAGTCTGTAGAGTCGAATTTGACCCTAAATATACTTTCCCTCCCGAAGATCAATACAGGTTTAAAAAGGTCCAAATGCTCATGCCACCTTTGTATCGAGGTTTCTTTGATTTCGAGTGTTTTTACAATCCAGTTTCACAATCACAAATATTAGATAGCAAAGACCGAACTCAACATTTAGCAGACTTTAATGTTATAGCTTACGGTCTCATAATACTTGGTGAAAATGATGAAAAAGTTTTTGAAAAATTTTATTTAGGGGATAATGCTGTTGCTCATTTTATTGAACTTATAACAATGATTGGAGACAAAATCAAACATGAGCTACAGAATACAAATATTCCAATGGATCCTTCGGAAGAGGATTATCTAAGGCTAAAGCTAGCCACAGTTTGTCCAATTTGTGACAAAATATATACGCAAGAAGTGGAACACAGACCAGTGATGCATCATGATCATCACAGAGTAACACACAGAGATATTATAATCATGTGCTCTTCCTGTAATCTGAAATTAGTGGCTTCACGCATGTTACACTTACTTTGTCATAATGGTAGTGGATTTGATTTCCACTTTCTACTACAAGGTTTTACCCCACAAATTATTCATTCCATACGAGCTATTCCTAAAAATACGGAAAAGTTTTTGGGATTTATTATTAACGATAGTGTAAAAGTAATGGACAGTATGTTATTTATTAACAGTAGCCTTGAGGCTTTGGTAACAAGACTCAGAGGGAAAGAAACATTAAAGGATTACCAACAGTTTTCATTGTTACAAGAAGGAATTAACAATAATATTCATTGGAAACTATTGACAAAGAAACAGTTTTTTCCTTATTCTTATATGCGTAGCTGGGAAGTTTTGGAAATGACAGAATTGCCAGACCAGTCTCATTTTTTTAATGACCTTACCAACGAAGATATTACAACTGACGACTATAATCATGCAAAATTAGTGTTTCGTCTGTTTAATTGTAAAACCTTCAAGGACTATTTACTGTTATATTTAAAGTGTGACGTGTATTTGTTAGCTTCTGTATTTAACAGTTTTGCTGATAAAGCTTTTACGACTTATGGACTGTCATGTTATTATAATTTCAGTTTAGCATCGTACTCGTTTGACTGTGCAATGTTCTCTACTAAGGCACAGTTTGAATATATCAAAGATCTACAAATGATTGAGATGATTTTAGCCAATGTAAGAGGAGGAAATAGCGTAGTGCAAACCAAACAGTTAAAAGCGAATAATGAATTAATTAATAATTTTAACGGAAATGCAGAGGAGAGAGATCACATTTTATATTGCGATGCAAATAGTTTGTATTCATTTGCAATGGGGAAAAAATTGCCTTTGTCAAATTATCGATGGCTGTTGGATGCTGAATTAAAGAGTATCGATTTCGAAAATTTGTCGGATTCTCATGCATATGGTTATATTTTAGAAGTGGATCTCGAATATGATAAAAAGCTTCATGATTTACATAAATTTTTCCCTATGGCAACCGAACATAGGCAGGTACTGGAGAGTGAAATTAGCCCAACTCAAAAGTCTTTATACGATAAATATAGTGATAAAATAGGAGATCCTTTTAAACCCAAAAGGCTTCTGCAAACATGCTATAATAAAACAAATTACACATGTTATTCAAAAAATTTACAATATTATCTTAAGATGGGTTTACGAATTTTAAAAATACATCGAGGGTTTAGATTTAATATAGAAGAGTGGTTGAAACCTTTTGTAGATAAAAATGCAACTCTTAGAATAAATGCAACAGATGAAATTGAGAAAATGCTCATTAAGTCTATCAACAACTTGAGCTATGGATTTTTTCTGATTAGTATAAAAGATTTTGTAAAAATTAAAATCTGCCTTAGCCGAACTCGAGCACTAAATTTACTTAGCCGTCATAATTTTAAAGACTGTTATCAGGTTAACCAGAATGTCAGTATATTTATGATGAGTAAGACTTCGGCATATTTGGACAAGCCCATTGCTGCTGCGTTTGTTATTTTAGAGGAATCAAAAATGCATATGTTAAAATTATACTATGATGTTATCAATGTGGTTTTTAAAAATAGAAATATAGTCGGTATGCAAGAAACCGATAGCATTCTATGTAAAATCAGCGACCCGTTGAACACATATATTAACGATTTAAAAAAGTGTAGCAGATCATTTGATTTTAGCAACCTGTCAATTTCCCACCCTTTATATGACGAAAAAAATAAATTGATTCCGGGTCTTTTGAAATTAGTTTTCGATAATATTCAAGAATTCGTTGGTCTTAAAAGTAAATCTTACTCACTTCTCTTGGCCTGTTCTGTGTGTAAAAATCTTTACCAAGCTCAAGAGTGTTCTAAATGTGTACAAAACCAAGCTGAACTTCGTAAAGGAAAGGGTGTTCCTAGGTCTGTGCTAAGGAAACTTACACATGAGTTTTACAGAGACATATTGGAGAACAAAAAAATTGTAAATGTGAAGGCTAAACTTATTAAATCTGTACATCACTATGTGGGAGTGTACTGTTGTGAGAAAATTGGGTACCACATTTTTGACATGAATAGGTATTATGTGGATATGATAAATACTCTTCCTTTTGGACATTATTCTATTACGCCTTCGGTTGACTCTTAATTTTTGTATGTACAGTCATTCTTAATGTTGCATTTGAAAATAAATAAACTACATCGTTATCAATTGTTGTTTTTATCATAACAAAATGGATCATTCTGTTAAATCCTTTGATTATAGACTCAACTTTCCTTTTTCACTTATAGTAGCCGGACCATCATTTTGTGGTAATTATTATTAATCTGAATTAAAAATCTTTAATTATTTTAATTTTGTATAGGGAAAACTGAACTGACATTGAAAATCATAAAGGAACGAGAATCCCTAATTCTTGGCCGTATAGACAAAGTCATTTACGTGTACACTGAATATCAAGATCGATTCAGAGAGCTTGAAAAGTCGGAATCTAATGTAGTATTTACAAACAATCCAGAAGAAATAAACACGCTGTTAGAAGAGAAACTCCACTATCTTCTCATATACGATGATTGTATGCTTGAATTTACCGGGGATAATTTAAAGAATTTGACGGATATTTTTATTAAGAGATGTCATCATTCAAATATTTGCACTGTGTTAATTTTACAAAATCTTTACAATCCCAAATTACGAACTGTAGCTATAAATAGCATGTATTTAATTTTATTCCCCAATTTTCGTGACAAAAGTATAATTACTACTCTTGGAAGACAGGTGTGTCCAGGAAATTCAAAATTTCTTTCCGTAGCTTTTGAATTAGCTACAAAAAATAAGTGGTCATTTCTGTTATTAGATTTTAGTCCCAATTGTGATAATAAACACAGATTTAGATCATTTTTATTTCCTGGGGAAAATATGGAAATGTATATTCCGAAATAATAAAATGACAGCACAGCGAATTGTGGATCATCAAGTTTTTTTATTTAGTTTTATAGAGTTAAGTTCAGCAAAACGAAAGAATTTACTTAACAAGGCTAAAGTTGAAGAAATTAAATCTGTTATTGAACTTTTGTTGAATGTCAATAATGTGCACCTTCAACCCGCTGAACAAACGTGTGTGAACAAGGCGAAATCCTTTTTAAAAAATCTACGAAATTTAAAAAAGTTTAATTCCATTGAAAGTTTAAAGAAATTTCTACTGTCCAATGAAAAACAACTAAAGTCTTTACTACTCTGTGTTCTTTCAAGAATTTTGCAAGAGGCAATTATAAGTGTAATGTTATAAATATGGCAAAAGTTTTAAAAGTGATGGACACTGCAACGTATGAAAAACTAATAAATTGTTATAATTTGCCCATCGAAAAAACGATTCAATCCAAAATTCCACCAATAACTGACGAATTTCAAAGTGGTTCAGGAATTCATGCAAATCTTGAAGAACAATCTGATCAGCAAATTTCAAAGTCCATCCAAGAGATTATCAGCAGTTTAAAATTAAGTTCTAGAGATTCTAAAAAAGTATCTGCTGTTCTCACTACCCTTTTTGATGAAACAAATTTTTACTGGAATAAACAAGAACATCTAGTGATTGCAGGAGAGACCATAGAAAATTCCAGTATTACCCAAATCATTGAATTTTTGTGCAAAGAAAGTGTGTACAAGCGGGAAAATATTCCATGATTACTCGAGTTTTTGGATTTTCAAACTACATCTGGTATTCCAAAAAGCTTTTGGAATTCTCCCTCACTGTCACCAGAGGGCGAAGACTGCGCTGACAGATCAGTGAGACCTTTATCGTGGATTTTGTTTGAAGATATCTTTAAAAACATTAGAGAGTAGCAACAAGGACAAATACGAGATGCAAAACAAAGAAGGTGGTTCTGATGAGGTGGAGGGGGATGAAACCAAATCTGCTGATATTCAAGATGCTTATTTTAACATTGAAAAACCAGGGAGCTACAGTGGTGTCAAAGGATTTATAAAGAATAACAAATTCAAAAATATGAAAAAAATTGAGAACACTTTAAAACCATTTAAAAGTTATAGTTTACATAAAACTGCTTTTAAAAAGTTTCCTAGACGGAGAATTATAGTCAGCTTTTTAGATTATGTTCACGGTATGGATTTGATTGATATGCAGAAATTCAAACATTCCAATAAAGGTTTTGCATGGATTTTACAAATCATGGATATTTTTTCCCGCTTCGTTTTTTTGATTCCATTGCGTAATAAAAAAGCTGTGACTGTGGTAACAGCTTTAAGACATCTCTATGCCAATAACCCTAGAAAGCCTAAGTTCTTTTGGCAAGACCAGGGTGGGGAGTTTTTTTCAAAAGAAATGACAGCATTTCTAAAACAATACAACATTTTACAATATCATACATTTAGCAAGTACAAAGTAACTCCTGTAGAACGATCAATTCGAACTCTCAAAACTAAACTATATCGTTACTTTACAAGTACAGGGAAAAAAGAGTGGTTAACAGTACTGGATGCCCTTGCAAGTCACATGAACAACTCATTTCATAGAAGCATACAAACTACTCCTCAGTCGGTCACTCTCAAAAATGAAAGCGAGATCTGGCATAACCTTTATTCGGACTTGATACTGCAACCAAAGCCGAAAGCTCGATTACAAATCAAAGATCTTGTAAAAATTTCCCGCACCAAGCTGCTTTTTGAGAAAGGCTACACAATCAATTGGTCTAATTCAACATTCAGAATTAAAAAAATCAATTACCACCCAACTGTTGTGACTTATTCAATTGAAGACTTGAATGATCCTCCTCAAGAAATACAAGGCAATTTTTATTACCAAGAGCTTTTAAAAGTTCCTCAAGCTGAATTGGTTAATAAATAATACAATCGTGTACGGGATGGAAGGTTCAGTCAAAATAACAGAAGAAGACGAGGAGTCTCAATTCTTTATGACATTAATAAGCAGTGGAGGAGAAAAGCATTTTCCTGAAAATACATCCACTTTATTCAGAATTGAACTACCACGATCATTTCTGTTGTCTAACAATTTCGAAGTTGGTCTTTCTGAAATTTATTTCCAAATTACCAATCCAATTTCTAATGTTGTGAAAAACAAGGAGATTGAAGCACTAATCGAGGAGGAAAATAATGAACCCAATGATCCAGCAATTAAAATGTCCAGTTCCTTATTCGGAATTTCAGTTCCAACTACAACTCCTGCAAATCTGTTTTTTAAAAAATCTCCAGAAGACAACAAAGTAATAGTGTTTAAATATTTAAGCGCCCTTAATTCATTTATTAAGAAGGAAGGTCAGTCTTTAAATGACTTTATGAACACAACTAACTCTGAGCTACTGGTTTTATCTTCGGGTGTGATTTTTACCTTTAATTGGCCTGGTGATTTGGCTGAACCCACAACAACCCTACACTCAACAGTAAATCCGGAATTCATCACAAGGCTTAGTCTAGACTTTGCTGCGGTTCTTGGATTTAATCAGACCGATTTCAAAATTGGGAATCATCTATCCGAAAATCCTCGTTCTGAAGTTCTGTTTGATACTTTTCCAGTTGGTCACATTTTTAAGATTGAAAATTACAAATATGTGAAATCAGACGTGTTTCTTGAGGAACCAATTGACCATAGTGTAGAATCCTTGAGTTGGTTGCTAACGGAAGCATTTGAAGCAAAAAATCTACCTATAAAAATTAGCATTTCGGATGATCATCAATTTCTAAAAATAGAAATTGAAGATCCACAGTATCAATTCCAATTTTCGAATACTTTGAATTCATTTCTAGGTCTGTCTGAAAATTTTGTGTTTCGATATAGCATGGACATTGTTATTGCTGATTCCATAAAAGAAGACATAATTAAAGAGTCGGTGACAGCCGGGGATAACATTGAAATAACTAACAGATTGCCATCTGTGGTGACAAATGATTTTTTGCTATGTTGTTGTGACTTGGTAGGTCTACAAGTGTTAAATTCAACGTTGCTGCCCATTCTAAAAATCGTTCCTTGGCTCACTACTAAAAGTACCTCTACCAAATCAGTTACACACATTGCATTTAATAACATTAGTTACGTCCCTCTAAAAAAAACGGAATTTCATAATATTCTTATTTCATTGACAAACGCGAGAGGGAATATATTAGAACCGTCAAACTATTCAACCACCGTGGTTTTGCATTTTAAAAATCGATTGACATGAGAAAGGTTGTGTGCAACGATTCAAGAGAGTGTTTTCTTGATCGGATACCTTCGGAACAACAAGTTGGAGGGGCCGTGAGAGCAATGGAAACATCAGGAGGTGCAGTGGGACTAGGAGGTTTACTCCCTGAAGCTTCAGACTATTTAATCCCTCTCACCTCGAACAAACCTTTAAAGTCATCCGTAAAATCTGTCAAACTTTCTAAACCAAAACGTAAACGAACTTCAAAAAAGAAACCTCAGACAGGAAGTGGGAACAAACGGAAAAAAGCTGCACCAAAATCAAAAACGGTCAAGCGAAAAAAGGTGACTAAGAATAAAAAAAAAGTGAAAAAGTGCACCAAAAAGAGCAATAATAAATAATGGAGTATTCGGAAACATTCGAGGGATCTGCTCCAGCACTTCGATCGTCCTTGGACATATTCAGCACTCCACCCACAGACATAAGCGTTGTAAAAAGTGATTTTATGAGTTTGTATCCTGTCAGCAGTGTGCAAGAGGCTAATAACCCTTTAGAATTTTCAACAGGAGGAGTAACTAATCAATATTTGGATCCGTTTGGTTCTTTTATGTATCTCAGATGTTCCGTTAAAAATACCGACAACTCCAATCTTACTACCGATCAATTAATTTCTCCATCCAATCTTTTCCTACACACCATGTTTGAAAGCTGTCAAGTGTTAATAAATGGAGTTCCTATTGGACCAACGTCAAACTACTATCCATATGCAGCGTACATTCAAACTCTATTGTCTAATGGACAGGAATTTAAATCAACATCTCTCACCAAAGAACTTTATTATAAAGATCAAAAGCCCGACACATTTTCTTCCACTAACCCAGGCTTTACAGCTCGATTAAATATGGCTAAAGAAAGTAAATCGTTTGAATTGATTGGTAGACCGTGTATTTCAATTTTTCAGCAAAATAAATTTTTAACTCCCAATTTGGATATAAAAATTATTTTTAGAAGGTCATCTCCCAAATTCTGCTTGTCAGGCATCACCACAAAAGAGTGTAAAATTGTTATTGAACAAGCCATTTTCTATCTGAAGAAACATCAGGTTCATCCCACTGTTTTGGAGATGCACCAGTCTGCATTTAAAAAAGGACTAAAAGCTCACTATCCAGTTCGTCATACAGACGTAAAGACATTCAGTATTGCAACGGGAAGTCTCAGTTATACATCTCAATCCATATGGAATGGACCAGCTCCTGAATTTATTATCGTGGGTTTCGTGGACGGGTTAGCTCTCAATGGCAGCTACAAACACTCACCTTTCAATTTCCAAAATTTTGGAATATCAGAACTTTCAATTAGCATTGACGGCGATTTATCTTTGTATAAAACTTTCAGCTTCGATTTTAGCAACAAACTATATTTACCAGCATATCACTCTCTGTTTTACGCTACAGGTGATCGAACTCACTCAAATTATATTGACCGGGATGACTTTATGGATGGAAACTGTCTGTTCTGCTTTGATATCTTACCATCTAATCAAGGTGGCAGATATCAACTTGAACAGCAAGGTCAAATAAAAATTCAAGCAAAATTTAAAGAGGGTATCAAAAGCACTATAAATGCCATTGTCTATGGACAATTTCAACGTCTTGTTTCCATTGACGAACAAAAAAATGTAACCATTCATTCAAGTGTACATTAAAAATGGATTCAAATACATTATTCTGTGCGTTAAGACACATTTCGAAACTATCCAAATTTCCTAATGTTAAGTTTTTTGTAATTGCTAAAAATGAATTACATTTAATTAATTTTAATAGCAACAATACAATAATTATATGTCAAAATACAGCTACCCGATCCCATCCCGGTTTACACTGGATTATTTTCCTGTGCCTTCGTAAAAATAGGAAATTAAAAGTTATATACTTTGACTCGTATGGTAAACCCCTGTCCTTCTATGGGATCAGGTTTCCTTTCAAAATAGATTCGAGCAATAATACGAGCCTACAATGTTTGGAAACTACCGTTTGTGGGCATTATTGTTTATACGTCATCTACATCTTACTTCGGAGGAATACTTTACAGTCAATTATCCGTAAATTTAATAAAAATTGTACATACAATGATAATATTGTATTAAACTTTTTTAATCGTATCAAATTTAAAATTATATCATGTACCGACCAATTAAAACTTCAACGTTGCGTTTGTTGGAGTAATTATTACGGACACAAATAAAAATTACAAGTCTCTAATCTTTCATATTTTTTTTACCCATACTACTGTTCACAACTCGGATTACTCGTTTTACATTTTAACCCTTCCAACCACTCCACATTCTTCAAAATTTACATACCCATTCTAAAACGCATTTTGCGGACGCAGTTTCAAATTTTCAAAATTTCGACTTTTCAAAACATCTTTTTTACAGGTTTCAAAATATCATCTTTATCCCACAAGCACCCAAGGTGGTGGTGGAGCACATCCTCATAGCCGCATCTCCGCATCTCCGCATCTCCGCTCCCTTTCCCATCCACATCCATTCCCATCCCACACACACACACACACATACAAAGTGCAAAAAAATCCATCGCCCCAGGCTTCCAGCGTATTGTGCAAGCCAAAATACACCTTTAAGGAATTAACATTGGATTCCCTATTCTGGTGGATATGGGTGGTTAAATTAGCTCTGCTTATAATCCCACACGCAAAAACAGCAATACTTAGAACTGCATCAGACATCGTGCAGAACAGATCAAATCTGAAGTCTG
>JAQFYM010003546.1:0-18313 GCA_034694785.1 Agrenia bidenticulata | reverse complement strand
GAAACTTTAATACTAGAGTGATCCTATGGGGGTACCCCCACCGATTTTCATAAATTAGCTTAGAAGCTTGAAATTTTACATACTGGTAGTTCATGGTTTCTATAAATATTCCCAATTGTGTAATTGTCATACACAAATTGTAAACTATTAACTTAACATAACCTGGCTCGGGCTATATGAAGTTGCACATGTGAGTTTTCTGTCTTAACTCCATAATGGTATAGATAACCATCAAAATACACTTTATCCTGTACACCTGGTTCATTACCTTTCATAAATGTCATCAGATTAATAGATTTTGACATTTTAAATCCAAGAGAACTACTGAAAAATACTACACAGAGTACAAGACAGAGACTGAGACTAGCATTTTTGTTGAAGCTGCAGAAATATTTTATTCTAATTGGGGATAATTGCATTGGAGATAATAACTGGATGTGGTGACTATGCATGGGGATTGTGTTTTTTGGGATATTGACCGCCCACGAGCAAAAGCACGTGATTATGTACAAGAGATAACATCGATAAAAATGTGTCGCGGACACATGGATCGATAAAAATGATGGATAATTGAACTTATCTGGTAGGCTGGACTGGTTATGACAGTTAATTCAATTTTTAAATTTTAAGTTTTAAATAGAATTAGTTAACTTCAACGGTAAAAGTTGAGAGCAGGGCAGTATCAGTCTGGAAGCTTAACCAAATTTATAGAATTCTCTAGCTACCAAGAAACGATGAAAGTATTTTTATTTACCCTCAGTTTCTTTATTTTCCAAAATTACTTGGTTATTGTTCAGAGTCAAGAGACAAATTTTGTCAACAAGGCCGCGAAAGTTGTTAATTTTGCAGAACCACAATGGCTGATAGACAATGTCCCATTTGTGGAAGTCCCGGACAAAGAAATCGAAGAAGTGTACTACTACAGATTTACGTCTCTAAAGCGTCATTTACGTTACACTATTCCTGGTGCAGGGTACATCATCACAGAATTTGTTCATAAGGTTGGATATTCTCAAAAATTTGACACAATAAATGCTGCTGCAGGCCACCACATCGATGAGGCCCGGTGGTTGAGAAACACACGATATGTGAAGGTATGTAAATTTCGGGTTTTCAGCAGGGGTTGGCAAAATAACTGAAATTCAAAATACAAAATACTTTCCTTAAATTTCCAAATACAAAATACTTTCCTTAAATTACCAAAATATGAAAATACAAAATAGAAAAATAGATTCTTGGAAATGTCAAAATACAAAATACATTTTAGAGGGATACACGAAAATACAAAATAAAATTGTATTTTGACTAAGTATTTTGCCCACCCCTGGTTTTCACTTTTCAGCATCATTTGATAGCAAAATTGTACAGATGATATATCATTGTTGATTGGTCACAATAATGGAACTGTTGTTGAAATTTAATGAACAGGATTATATCAATGTTTGGACAAGAGAAGGAGCAGGGAATCAGCAATACTCGGAATGGATTGCAGATGCATCTTACAATGCATTTCTGGTAAATGGTGATTCGGATTTCATCATGTCTCAGCAGGAAGGACTGGTCAACAATTTTAACGGATGGAATGACAGATTTGAACCAATTTTGAATCTTTACTTCCTTTCCCCTCATGATGACGCCATGGAACAGTCCGCAAGTTCCATCCAAACAGACGACCCATATCACGGTGGTCTTGGTTATCGGCCCAGTTTCAATTCAGAAATGTATGGAAATGCAGTGGCTATAGCAAAGATAGCTAGGATGAACAATGACATGATTACTGCTCAAGAATTCGAATCTAGAGCAGAAAAGATTCGACGAGGGATAATGGAATATTTATGGGACGATGATAGGAAGTTTTTCTTTCACATGTTCAGGTAATAATACTCAGAATTCCATGATATTTATTTGATGTTGTAATTAAAATATTAAAAACAAAGGAGTAAAAGTAATTTTCTTAGAGATATGCGTTACTTATGCGAGTTCATTTTGTTTATGCTAAAATACTAACCTAACTTAAATGCTTTATTCCACAGGGAAAACAATCCTAACAATGAGCTTTTAGATACCCGGGAGGAGATTGGATTTTTCCCGTGGAGATGGGGTGTTCCTGATAACACGGATCCAAAATATGCTGAAGCGTGGGGATCATTATTTGATTTGCAAGGTTTTGAATCTACTTACGGTCCAACCACTTGCGAACAGAGAAGCCAGTGGTTTGATGGAAATCAAACAAGTACTTGCTGTTGGTGGTAATGTTCCAACAAAATACATCGATCATAACATTACATCATGCTTGTATAAAAAATTCATTATTTTAAATTACGGTGTTAGGAATGGAAATTCTTGGCCCTACTCTACAGGATTAACTTTGAGATCCCTTGCGGCCCAAATAAAATACTATGCCGTAACTGCATTTGCTAATGTGGAAAGTTTTGTTGCGCTATTGCACAAGTATGCTGTAACTCAGTACAAAAATGGAAAACCTTACGTGGCAGAGTGCCACTCGGCTTTGTTTGATTTCTGGGTTTGTGATGCATTGTAAGTTGAACTAGTTGAAGTAGTTTTAAAAAAATCCTGATTTTGTTTGCTATCAATGATGTATCGATATTTTGATTGATTTGTGTTTTTGTGTGCTAATTATTACCAGCAATCACTCGGAACATTATGCACACTCTACTTACACAGATAATGTATTGAGTGATCTCATTGGAATCGAGCCTCAAGCTGATAACACATTCCAAATTAATCCTCTCGTTCCTTTATCCTGGACATACTTTATTGCAGAGAACATTGCTTATCATGGACATAATATTACAGTTCTCTACGATGCTGATGGAACCCGTTATCAAACGGGCTATTCAGGGCTTCAGATTTTCGTGGATGGGCTAATGGCTGCGTTTCGGCCACAAATCGGTCTAATGAAAATTAATATTCCTTCCCCAATTAATGATAATAATTACAGAGGAACAGAGCGAATAGAAAACTATGCAGCAAACGTTGACGGCTTTGGATATCCTATGGTAGACACAAGCTTTACGAGTATCGATGCAAGTGCCTGGCAAGTAGTTGATGGACGAGTATTTTATGATTATATTCCATCAAATCGATGGACGAACTTTGCGTCTCCCAACTATGTGGATTGGTTTTCCGTTGATTTCGGTCCAGGCAGGGCCAAACGCATATCAGAAGTGAAACTGTACATTTACTCTGATTATTCTGTTGGACTTGGACAAGTTGGTAACGAGAGCAAACTGAAATCAAGAATTTAGTTTTTATATTGGTTATACTAATTCTTATGTATTTTGCCAGATTGTCCATCAAATGTTTTTATCGAATACTTGAAAGATCAAGTCTGGACTGCAGTTGAAAACCAAGTAACAACTACCGGGATTTGCGTTCCTAACGACATAATGAAAATTGAGTTCACGCCTGTAATATTGCAGCAAATACGAGTTATTTTTGAGCGAAACAAAGTGAATAATACATTTGTGGGACTTACTGAGCTCGAAATTTGGGCTCCTTGGCCTCAATCTCTACATGGAATCTACGAAGCAGAAGATGGACTTCTAGGACAAGCCAGCATTCATGCATCCAACACAGCTTCAGGGGGCTCATATGTCGGTCAAATAGATGCTGCAGACGCTTTCATTGAGTTTACTGGAGTGTGGGTGGACGAAGACAAGACTTCTACTATTCAGATTTACTATACTAATGCTGAGGCAAATATCGCGAGGATGAATTTGACTACCAACAGCCTTCACGTCCAAGAAGTTTCGTTCCCTGCAACTGCTACCGTGTGGGGTGAATTTGATTCCAATAATTTTGTTACAGTGGAAGTCCCACTTCGAAGAGGGAACAATGTAATGGTTCTGAGGCACGGGGACAACTTTGCCGAGATAGACAAAATTAATGTCCTTCCATAATTTATGCAGCTATTTAATTAAATAAAAATAATTTCAATCATTAACAATTATGAAAAGAACTGGTCTTGTTACAAGTTTATTTGATTTTTGGGCCTCGAAATATTAAAGAGGCTCGTGGCCAACCCATACGAATAATTTAGATTCTTTTTCAATTATTCATACAAAAAATTATTAAGAAAAATCAATATTAGAGGTTCTAGAGATAGAGTCCTTCTGGAGTACCCTCCTTTTTCCGATAAAGAACGTTTTCTTTTGATTTTTTGAAATCTTCGTTGGTAACTTTCATTCGCCTCTCTCGCAATGCCATCAATCCAGCTTCCGTACAAATTGCCTAAAAATAAATCCTTCCATATTTAAATCAATGTCATAAGTATAAATCTGCAACGATCTACTTTATCCATAAATACCCAAGTACTTTGATACTTTAATTTTTAAATGGATTTTCAATTCAATTTTTGCATATTTACCTTGATGTCAGCACCGGAAAGATCATCTTTAGACATAACCAAGTCATCCAAATGAACATCCGGGGCGAGGGTCATACGTGCTGTATGAATGGAGAATATTCGACGTTTGGTCTTCTCGTCTGGGAGAGGGAACTCAATCTTTCTGTCAATACGACCTGGACGAATGAGGGCTGGGTCTAATGTCTCAATTCTGTTCGTAGCCATTATAACTTTAACATCTCCCCGTGAGTCGAATCCATCCAATTGATTCAGCAGTTCCAACATGGTTCTCTGAATTTCTCGTTCACCTCCTGAGTTCGAGTCGTACCTATTCATGAGTTTATTTATAAAAAAATAATTAGTATCATATTATATCCTATTATATTCATAAGTACCTCATCATGATGAAGCAGCATGATTCAATGTCACTTATAACAAAATCTACCTTTTAGTTCCAACGGCATCTATCTCATCAATAAAAACGATCGAAGGGGCATGCTCTTCCGCGACTCGAAACAGTTCTCGAACTAGCTTTGGCCCGTCACCCTATTTCAAAAAGCAAATAGAAGTGGAATTCAATAATTTTAAATAAAAAAACTCACATGTGCAACTTCATATAGCCCGAGCCAGGTTAAGTTAGTAGTTTACAATTTGTATATGACAATTGCACAATTGGGAATATTTATTGGGAAGCTTCTAAGCTTATTTATGAAAATCGGTGGGGGTACCCCCATCGGGTCACTCTAGTATTAAAATTTCACAAAACAAACTTTGTTTTTGCTATTTTAAAACCGTTACCTACCACAGTGCAAAATTTCACCACCCTAAGCCAATTTATGAAAATCGGTGGGGGTACCCCCATAGGGTCACTAGTGTAAAATTTTTGCAAGTTTAACTTGGTAATTCTTATTTAAAAACCAAACAAAAACAGTATGCAAAATTTCAGCTGTCTAGACTAATTTCTAAATTTTTTTATCTGTAACCATAACCGGTGGGGGTCTTCTGGTCACCACAGGTCTCCTACTCAACCGATTTTTCCCATCTTCGAACTCATTAATTGTTTTGACCCTATGCACACGTGTACCAATTTTCAAGTCAATCGGACAATTTTGAAGAGAGTTATCGTGCGGACGGACGGACATGGTGATCACATAAGCCCTGGCTCGGGCTAAAACTGCAAGAATTTTGAACAATCTCTTGCTGACTTAAAAAATATCATAACCGAAATAATTACGACGACGATTTTCTTTACCCGTTTAGACATTTTCATAGCAAAGGGTAAAACATACAACTTACCAGGTACTTTTGAATCAATTCAGATCCAACAACTCGTAAAAATGTTGCCGATGTTTGATTCGCAACTGCTTTAGCCAAAAGAGTTTTCCCTGTACCAGGGGGACCATATAGGATAACACCTTTCGGAGGTCGAATACCCATTTCCTCATAGTATTCAGGATGTGTGAGAGGTAGCTCTACAGATTCTTTAATTTCCTGTATTTGAGTATCCAATCCTCCAATATCGGCGTAAGTTTCTTGCGGTGCTTTCTCTAATTTCATGACAGTCACCATAGGATCGGTATCATCGGACAAAACTCCGACAACGGCATGAACTTTGTGATTAAGCAAAACGGCACATCCTGGTTCAAGCTGGTCCTTGTCGACAAAAGATAAGATTGAGACGTAATGCTCTGAGCCAACCGACGTTGATACAATGGCATGATTATCATCGATAATTTCTTCCAAGCTGCCAACAGACATTGGAGTTCCTCGAAGGTCATCAACTTTTGACCTCTCTTCCTCATTCTTTTCATCCTGTGGCTTTAGTCGTTCTTGGTTTTTGATGAACTCCTCTTCCATCAGCAAATAGTCCTTTATCCGCTCTTGCTTCAAAAGTTTCAGGCGGCATCGTTGATGCGGAGTCACTATATTATCAAACATTATTAATTTCAATTACTTAATCTTAAAATTCATAGCTAAGAGACGCGTTAAAATAATTAAAAGTAAATAAGAAACCTTGCGGAAGCTTCTGGGCTGCATCCGGTCCCTTGGCCTTCTTCCTTCGTTTACCTACTCGTGTCGGAACTGGTGGCTCATACTTTTTCTTTTCTTTGTCTCCTTTTCGGTCATTTCCAGACCCCCCAGGGGCATTAGATTGGTTTTGACCCTGTAGAAGTCAAGTATATGTTTCAAGTTAATTTTTTTTAACTATTATACTTCAGTAATTTAAGCAACCTTATAATTATGAGTCACAATAGTTTACGCTTATATACAGAGTTTAAAACATATTCGAGATTTATAATTCCAACTCAAGTCTTAACCTCAACATTTATTTGACACAATTTTTAATGTAGTTAGTAGTATATATATGTCATATGTAGTAAACATAAACCTTCCGGTGTCCGGGCATTTTTGGTTTGCACAGAATTGACAATACTAGACATTCCCTTGATTATGCTTGAATGAAAGGAACACTGACAGAATAAATTAATGGAAAATAAAACGAAGCCCATTTCACATTTGCCATGCACCATGCAATGAAAACATTGTTCTCGAAATCTAAAATGTCAATCCCCGTATTTGCGATCCCCAAGCCCCAATTAAAACTAAAAACTACAATAATGCATCAACCGTGAAGCTTTGTTATTTAAATTAACCTATTCATGGATTGTACTACAGTACTACTACACTAAGTGTATTATTATTGGAAAACTTACCATAGTCAACCAAAACCAATGATTAAGATCCGATCAGAATATGCCAATCACAAATTGAAATGGGACGGAAGAAGATACGTTGTCCACAGTCCACACAGTGAAATGACAGACTATTAGGTAACCGAAAACGAGAATAATAAGATGACCTGTCCAACCAAGTCTCCAAATTTCTCTGATCGAACTTCTGCAGAAAATAATATGACTTGCAAAGTTGAAACTAGCAAGTGCAAAGTGACTTGTCAAATTTTTTTCCCTTCGAGAAATAGATGGAGCTGCCACTTTTATTCACCCGGCAGTATTCAATAATTGAATCACAAAATTTATTCGAAAATTAAGATTATTGATAACTTGACGATACTGAAATAGACAAGAATACAAAATCACAAATAGTAGGAGTTAAGTTTAAATTGTAACAACGTGTATCAATTCACGTACAAATCAGATAAGGCAACGCACAGTCTACAAGGCAGATCGATTTTAAGTATTTTTAAATTTTAAGTATATTTACTATTGGAAATTTGGAATTATAGCCTATTCCCAATTTTTTTTACCCATAACGATTATGGATTCACATTAGTTCAATCTACCCTCTTGGAGATCAATTTTTACCAACCCTTGGCCTTATCAGTAAATACTATCCCACTATTTACTATGGCCGTGGCACACACAGTAAGCTATTTACATCAATTTACATGTTATATAAGTTATGCACGTTTTTGTATTAAGTATTTACACGTTTTTGTCGACCTAGTGTATATATGATAATTATTATGATAAAATAAACCATGTCACATGTTGTCACCACCAAAGTCATCAGTGACTACTTCACCATGTATTGCTAAATGTCTCAAGCAATACTTCATTCTAATTACAGGATACGCTGCATACAGCAATCCAGGAGGTTATAGATTTAATTGCTCAAGAAGAGGCGTTTTACGTTGGAAAAGAGACAGGAAGACAGCTGAGATGGGGAGAACTAGAAGCACTTGGAGTTTTAGACGACGTACCTTCTGAATTTCAAATCGTAGATACCCCCGGCGTAGATATTTTCGGACAGCCCCTTACAAAAAAGTACAATTTCGAGTGTGAATGCCCACGGTGTCACAGAACCCTTGCGGCTGCTCGTTTTGCACCTCATTTGGAGAAATGTATGGGAATGGGTAGAAACAGTTCTAGAATTGCTAGCCGTCGGCTAGCTGCTACTGCGAATAATGGTAACAACAATAGTAACAGTTCCAATTCGAACTCAGGGAGTGAAACTGCTAAAACTGGGACTACGCAAGGTAACCATCCATCAGGCTCTTCGCAATCTCAGGTACATCAATCACTATAGCATTAATCAATAGGTACTGACGGTGTACCATACATCAGTTGGGATTGAGAGTGACAGAAGAAAATTGTTTGTCAATATTAAATTTTTTTCAGAATGGGGATATGCCATCCGAAGATGAGCATTTTGAAGAAGATGAGGATGACGAAGATTGGACTATGGAGAGAAAGCGAAAAAATACAAAAAAAGCTGTTGAAAAAATCTCACCTAAAAGGTTTAATTTCATATTTAGATCTTTTGATAATAAAATATGTATGCGAATTTAATCATTGTACCTTTTCTACAAATTGTAGAAAAGGGCCACTTCATCGAGTTAAAAATGTCGATGGAATAGGAACAAGAGGTAGAAGAGGTGGATCTCCTTCTGTAACTGACTCCCCATGCTCATCTTTGGCTGATACCTCTCTTCATGGCGACGACGAATTCTCATCCATTTCTCTAGGTTGAAGACACCGTTAAAAAACGTAAACCACTGCAATGCAACTATTGAATACACAGGTCTCGTTTTCAATTCATCGGAAAACTGTCAAGCTAGCGGTACCAAAGGCTTAACGACACTTGACAACCTGAGTTTGAAAATTTTCTGTAGCTGAATAATTTCTGAAAAAGTATAGGATGCTTGAAAAATGAATTTTGGGACCGTTTTACGAATTTTTAAAGTCGGGTTGTCAAGTAAGCAGTTCTTTATCATCGTTGTGTTACTTTACAATTGATTCACACTGTTAATTTGTGTTGTCACTTCTACTCTTTTAAAGTGAACATTCGCCACTTAAAAATATGTAGACCATGCAAAATTGCACATATGTTTGTAACCAGTCCCCACGTCACCACTCTTTGTGTTGTAGTGAGGCTTTCTTGTACTTGTACTAAAGAAAGAGAGATATTCAAATTTCAATGTTTTGAAACAAGAATATCAGAATAACGATTCGGTGATCGGAAGTCAAGCCTGTATGGAATTGAAAGTGCAATCCAATTTTAAGGACTCTTGATATTACCGATGTGATATTTATCGAAAGTGGAGGAATTGTTAAATGAATTAATTTAATTTGAAATATCTCGTAAAAAACTCCATTAACAATGTTCAATTGTTACTAAAAAGCCTGCTTCAAATCCAAGCAGCTAAGAAGGACTGCTCGGCTGCACCCTTGCAGTCCTTCATAGGACGGCTTCTAATTGTATGGTTAATTCATTTCATAGGTTATAATATTGAATAATAATTATTATAAAACGACCCTGTCTTAAAATACCATGTGTGACAGGCAGACAGCGTTCCGTTAAGCCCAAACGAATGGGTAAAAGTAACTAACGCTAACTATAAAATTGGAATTCATGTCATCGTATAAAAACTACATACTGGATACTAGTTGCTAGTAGTAAGATAATGGATTCATCCTACTATGTAGTAAATTGCTCAATATGACTTCAGGATATTGAATCAGCTCTACACAAGGACGCAACATGTTCCCTCATCTTGAGTTTCCCACATAGAATATATACTAAATACAATTTCTCATAATAAATCTGAAGCTATGACGCTAAAAACAAAAACCGTCCGGGAAGGAATTACCCAGATAGGAGAATATACGTTTAATCTTAACGGTAGGCACTGGATTATAAAGAAAATATGTTTATAGTTCTGTGAAAAGTATCTCCTTGATTTAGTTTGTGCATCTGAAATTGTGAATGGGTTTTTAGTCAATTTTAGCTGATGTTAAATTTTCCTTGAGCTTGAGTGCAGGCATGTGCATTCAAGCGTTTTAACCTTCCATCCGGGTATCCTTAATTTGTTGAATAGGATTTTCAATCACAGTCAATTGCATACGAGCGTTTCTTTCGAGCTTTCCCCACATTCGTGAAAGTTTCGAAGAATGATCCCAACATTCTCTATCTAAAATCAAGAGGTTAAATTCTCTGGAATTTTATTTTACTGAGAGCTCATCAGATTTAAGTTCATAAACTTAAACTGCAAATCCTCTATCGTTTACGAATAATTATATAAGATTATTGGTTATCAATAGTCAGCAGTGGCCCTGACTGATGATCTTATTTGTATACGGCTAAGTACTAAATTGAAATAAATGAAATCAATGTATGATAGTCAAGTCATAGAGAGAGTCTTTGAAAATTAGAGCGGGAAGAAATTTCTGTTTATGTATTTTAATACTGACTGATGAGTGTGGTGAGATTCCGATTCCTGACATTCCTGAGTGAGTTTGGTTTCTTGCAATTCTTAGAAACTAAGAACTTCAATTGATGAAAATTGAAGGCAATTAGACAGTAATAAAGGAGTGGGAGAGAAATTCAAAATTAATAAAAATTTAACTCAATCATTTGTAATTACTAATAGGAATTGCAATCTTTGCGGTTGGATATCGAGATTGGGTCTTGAAAGTTTTTGACAGTTCAGAGTCGCCTAGACTGTACCCCGTCCCCGTCTCCTTCTATCTGAGTGACTTGACAGTAAATTTCGGTAAGTTAAGATTCTATTCTGATAATTTTTTAAATTCACAATTTCTGACATTTATTCTGGTACCGGTATATAGTGTAAAGATAACTCAACTATTGAGCAAGGTGCAAGGGCGGAGTTTACTCGTTCATCTACAATCTGCAAGGACTTACTCATTCAGATACAGGAAGGCGAAGGTAAGCTTCAGTTTAAAAGCTGGCCTGATTTATTTCATTTAGTTCTGCATCTTCGGAGTTTAAGACATGCATAGTGAAATTGTTTGATTAGATGGCATTAGAACTGAACATTTGAAGGTATTTGTAAGAATTATTTTAACAGAGTTTTTGAAGCAACTGACTTCATCACAAAAATGTTTTTTTGTGACGAATTTGGATCGCGGTGAATATTTTTGCCATTAATTTTGATTGCGGTAATCGGTTAATAAGTACTCGACAGTCGAGTTGTCTGGCATCAATTATTAGTTTGTGTTTATTTTACTTGGAATTCGGTCATTAGCACAATGGGCCAGCATTTCGAGGATTTTTTGTTCATTTTTAAGCAGCTGAAGGAGTATCATTGTCACTCGAGATAGATTCTCTGTACCCTCTTTTCCATTTAAATTCTTAATGGTAGCAGCGAGAGAATTTTCGGTTGATTTTTTAAGTATTAAAAATCTAGTGGCCAGAAATTTCCAACAAGTTTCGTTCGGTTCCTCTAAAAATGCAATATCGTCTTGTTTTTCCTCTATTTCATCAAGAACGTCTAGAATTATAAAATATTAATAATGAACGAACGAAGTACAATGTTATCATCTTATCGTTAGACCTCTATTCTGATCTACAGTGTAGATTCTACACGTACCTTTGTCTGCTTGAAACACTCGAATGAAAGCGTACAACTTTTTACAAGTAAAGAGTGTATCTGGCTTGATAGGGAAGCTACTCTGACATTGTAACCCCATCTTTCCGAGTATCGCTTTCTTTTTATTGAAGTTGAAGTCTTTAACTCCAATTCCAAGCTCCAAGTTATAATAATCATGACGGTAATTTAGTGGAACAAATCCATTATGAACGAGAAAGTCAATCGAAGACCTTCTGCCATAGAAAATTGTAAATTCAGAGTCTTTTTCGTAGTCGTGGCCAGCGTAGCAGATAAGGGTCTCGTCCTCTTCGTTATAGTCGGTGCACAAAATTTCGCTTTCTTCGTGATTGCATAAATCCCATAAAGGTATTAGACTCAGTATTGGTTCTCCGGTTGCATTTGGTAGATGATTAATCCTAGTTGTGACCGCTGAAACTCCCCACCTGGAAATATTACGTAGGATTAAATGTAGTACATATGTTACCAATTATAGGAAAACAATCTTGTAAACTTTACAAATGCTAAATGCTATAGAACTTACATGTATCGATTATAAGTGAAAATACTTTTCAGAGCTCTGCTGGCAGAATCTGTGGCTTTCTGTGTTTCAAATTTAAGTTTAAAGAAAGTTTTAAGTATTATGAATATGGTTACAAGGTTAGACCTCGTCAGTAAAATATACGCAAGGTAAGGTAAAGATATTAATTGTGATAGAAGCCAGGATATTTTATAATCACCCTGAATTTCGTATGGAAGTAGGCATACTGACGGGCAACATTTCTGAACATCCTGAGTGCTTCTCCTAAAATAAAAAATCCATTGATCGGTTAAAATCAGTCAGCAATCAGAATGTTTGATTTTGATATTGTAAAAGAAAGCTCACGGAAGGCAGTTGTCGAGTGTTTCAGAACAGTCATTTCTTCTTTCGTAAAATACATAATTGTATCAAAGCAGTGAGGCAGAATGTCAATGTAAGGCTTCCAGGGAGAATCCCTATTCACAAATCTTTCATACACAAGAAACATCGCCAAAAGAACATTTTGCATTCCACTTAGCAATGGATCTTTCTCCACAAGTAATTCTGAAATCATATAAAAGTGGGCTTAATTCGCTTGAAATTATTCTAATCTCGACTCGACGTATAAAGCTTGAAAAGCTTTGATAGTTTAAAGTTCAAGCTGTAAAAATTAGCAACAACATACTAAGTTTTGACTCTGCAGCGACATAGGAAGTAATGATTGAGCTCCTAGGGATTTTGAAGACGATTTCACCAGATTTAAGCGGTTGTCTGGTTTTAATGCCACATCCAGTGAATTGGTCTATGTGAGAAACATCGATTTTATCAGGGTTGACATTATTTTGACGAAGCCATACGAAGAAAGCTGGAAAGTTCTGAGTCCGTCTTTGTGTGTCTGTATGTTTTTCGCTCGTGGAGCTGTCAACATTTGAAGTGAGATCGCTGGCATCTCGACTAGCCTCTTTTTCACGAATTTTGGAAATAAGATCTTCAAGCTTGAGATAATGCTCCCATTCCCATTTCAAACCGGATGTCTCCTCTAGAGTTGTACTAGACTCTAGAAAATTAGAATCTTAACATCATTTATGATTATTTTTACACTTAGTCAAAATCAACAAGTACTTCAATTGTACAACTATACTGAACAGTTGCAGGTAAGAATCTAAGAAATCATGTCACATTATGTAAATTAAAATGGCAATCATTTTACGATTTACGAAAGAAGATTTGAAATCTGAAAACCACTCAATTACCTTGAAGGAGGGAATCGATAAGTACATCTAACGGTACTTTTCGACTCATAACTGCTTATGTCTGTAGTCTGTTCGGCTGACCTTTGGCTCAACCTCTTTAGTAGTTAAAATGGATAAAAATTTTAAGCCAGTTCAGGAGGGGTTAGATAGCCACGTGTTGTATTTTTAGTGAATTTTATGAGAACCTATTATTTTGGAGAAATGAAGAATCCCTCCTTTAGTTCTAAAGGAAGTTGAATGGAATGGAACCAAAGCCGTTGGTTTGGTTGGATGTTTGTGCCGATTCCTCCTCGTCAGATGGTATGCATTAGCCCAGAAGATCGGAACTTGTTGTTTACGCTGGGATTCGAATACTGAAGTAGAGGTTGACTGGTTTCAAAAAATCTACTATGAACTGATTCGATGTGTTGAAAGTGATCCTCTCCTCATATACCGAATCCGATAATCCCATGACGAGCCGGGGCCTTGTACGGACTTGGTATTCGAATACATATATATTATTTGAGACTCGTCATGATTTTTGGATCTTTGGTAGTTGCGTGAAGATTCAGTATCTATTTGTATATTCTATTGCATGTAGCATTGATCGTGGGATCCTATTATTAGATTTTAAGGCATACATAAAAAACACACACAGGTCTTGACTTTTAGTTTTAGCTCGTTTCATTAATGTTTTGTTGCAGAGGTTTAATTAGTAGTTTAATCAATTTTAAATGTTCAAGCCGAGGGAAAAAATAATCTATACGGCCACATAATTATATTTCTTGGCTTTGTCTCCTTTTTAAAGTTTCCTATACTATTTTCCCATCATTGATGTCGTTTAATTCTGCACATGGAAGGCTTTAAATTTTCTGATTTATGAATGAATCAACTTTATTCTTTCAATTCTAAACTTGATATGCAATTTCTATATCCTTTTATTTCTTCATATCGGGACTTCAGGACTGTTTTTATGTATTAAAATAGTGTGTTTCAAGTCCTTGTCGTAATTTTCAGCATGAATGTTTTCATGTTAATACACACTTACTTATCGAAATATATGTTCCAAAATGTTAATTTCTGTGAGTGGAAATTACGAGGGAATCGCATGGCATCATCATGATATCGACCTGTATGTACTAACGTACGCTCATCATCAGTGCAACCGTATTCGTGCATGATATTCGGTAGGGAAAATGTAAATCCTCCCGGTTATCCGGGCGGCCCTGCCAGTACTAGTACTTATCGATCCATGCGTCACAGGGAAAGTAAAACTGGTCGATTCTCGCAGCTCGCTAGTCACAGAAGTCACACTGCCTCCCTGCATTTTAGTCTTGGAATCTGCAATGGAATTCGTCGTAGTCGTCAGTCATTCGTTTTGCCTGCCTGCACTATCTGTAGGGATAGGAATGAGTTTCTCCTAGCACCTAGGAAATATCGGAAATCAATCCGTAACTAGTTTAAAAGAGAATCATGTTTTACAAGTAACACACATTCCATTTCCATAAACAGACCTTTTGGGTACCCCTTTCTCCTTTGCCCCCAGCAACCATCCTCCTTTCACCCAAAGCCACCTTTCTTCACCCCGTTTTGATCAAAGGACCCTTTGCCCCCATGCCCCTATCGAATAAAATCAACTTTACCCCACCTCCCTTGCACCCTTTGGGGGAAAGGTGGATGGGGTCTGTAGCAGGAAATTTTGCCCGTCTATGATATATTCCATTCGAGAGACAATGTCGTGACACAATTTGGTAGGGAATTTGAAAGATTTTGAGGGTTACTTGGTAGTTCAAGGCTTGAACTGAATAGGAAAAATGTGATGTCCACGGCAACGTTAGAAGGTCATTCAATGTCAGAGCCAGCTACGATATCCTACCGTAATCCGTGTGCATGTAGGTGTGTTATTAAGGGCCATTATTATGGAAAACTGTGAAGGCATATTAATGTATGCGTTTTTGTTTTAGTTTGGTTATAAGCTCTGATGTGTTATGTAACTCAATAAGGTTGAGACTTGAGAGTACAACTGATTTTGAGCACATTTCACCTTTAGTTGCAGGAAATCGATTGTTTTTAAAAATAATTTGCATTAAGGTTTGTTTCGATTGTTTGAAGAGAAATTTTGATCTCAGTCATAAATCTGGTGCATATGAAGGACTAGATAGAAGTTACCAATTTCTTTCTATCTCTTAGAACATGAATTTCATGAAGCTTTTGGACTGCAGATAAATTCAATCTTTTGTCCGTGTTTAATGTAGAGATGAGATGTGCGCTTTTCCCGTTGCTCAAGGCAATAGGGTATATCCACATGGAATAAATAGAAGTTAGACGTGACTCAGAATACTAAATAAGTGATGATAAGTTTGTAACGTATGGACATGGCAGATAAAATATGAACACATGAGTTTTATTTTAATTCTTTTACTTCGACTCCTTGTGCCTTGGATGTTTTCAGAAGAACCGGGAATTTTCGGTTTAATTTTCAGATCCATATATTGGTTTCAATGCGGGCAGGGGGGTAGGGAACAAAAAATGGCGAAGTGAAATATTAAATGATTGAATGTGGTTTTAAAAAAAACCTCCATCATTCCATCACAATGCAGAGCTCTGATCATGATTGAATTAATTTTAACTGTTTTAAATCAACTTTACTGGAGGACTCAATTTTTGTCAATACAGTGATATCATTGTTTTAGTTCTTTGTAGTATGAAATCTAATAATCTACTGTCAAACTTTGATACAGCTGTTTGATGCTATTAAAACGAAACAGTTGCACCTCAGTAGAGCGAATGAGGACCTTGTCTGAGGAATGGAATTAGGAAGGAAGTGGATTCAATATTCATGAATGCATATAATATATACTTTGTTGATACCATGTTTTCTGTTGTTATCACTGACTGTAGATTCCCTCTCGCTTTGTATGTATACATGTTTGGTAGGAATAGGTGGGAGAAGCCATGCCATGAGGTTAGACTAGTCAGGGTTTTTTATCGATTATTTTTTATCCACGAGATGATGATGATGTCTCTCCTCTGCGTTCTTCTCGGGCTTTTGGACAAGTTCACGGAGTGAAATGTGACTGGGGAGGAAGGGTTGGACCCGAAGCAGCACTCGATTTCTTGGACCCCGACGTCATTTAGTGAAGATGCTGGAGTGTGTGATATTCCCCTTGTAATTCCGCCATGTCTATGGAATTTTAAAAAGCACCCCTTGATTCCTTTGTAAAAAAGTGTATGGAATAATGTATGAGGAGATAAGGTTTAGCTATGAGAACAAGTAGGATGGATTATCTCAACTCTATTTTTTGCTCTTTGTTTTTCTTTTACACTAACAAGTCCTGTTGTTTAAAACCCTACTCTGCATGTATGATGATGTAATCTTGTGTCACAGAATAGCTGAGCTATTAGAGAGAGAGAGATCGGCTATTTATGTCATGTAAAATCTATTGTGCCCAGAGCATGAGTATCTTCTCCAAAAATTGCATTCCTTTGTTATTGTTATAGGAACGAGGGAGTAAATCTAATGCTACTGTACTTTCCTTTTTTAATTTTTCTGTATCTTCAACAAGTCCGCCTCCGCCCGGTTTGTGTGTTGTTGTGAAATTGCGGATTTTTTATGGATGGGAAAAACAAACAGGGCTCGTCAGGGACGATCGGGACGAGGCTGCTAGTATGTGTATAAATATTTGCCATGTAATTATTTTGTTGTTTTCTTTTCTAGTTTCAGTTTCAATTGTAGTAATAGATTTTAATGGATTTAGAATGGAAACTGTTGAGAATTGTTTCCATTGCTATATGGCGTTTGGTCGTGCTTGCCGAGAAGAAACATGAAATTCAGATTCTGTAATTTTGCATTTGTCTGATTCCCAAGGCATGAACTGTTTGAGTTTTCTAATGAGTTTGGGAAATGTTAATTATTGAAGCCTAGCCGGCTAGTAGGAGGTTTTAGAAAGGTAAGAGGAGTGCCGGAGAAAGTAATTCTTAGTAATTTATCCCAGCACGTAACATAGGTTGTAGGTGTACGCTGTATCCGTTTGAACAGTTTTAGTCAATCAGTTTGAGTTTCGTTTCGTTCTGTTGTACTTAAGTACATTTAAATAAGAAATTATATCCTCACAACTCGTCCAGGTTAAATTGAGCATCGGAGCGTAAAAGAATGATTGTTGTATAAATAAACAATTTTAACAAGCCACTGCCTGGATGCAGGAGTTTTGAATATTTAGCTAAAAATATGTTCTTCCACGTTCACCGTTTTAAGGTATAATGGAGTTGGATAGAATTCCTTTGGTTCATTGCATCTGACTATTTTGAATTGATAATAATTCCAAGTCAGATAGATCGCGTGCTGGTGCATTTGATCAAGTAATCTGCTTTCCCTGCAATAATTATTAATTTCATGAGTCCATATAAAATAGAATGTGATATTTCCCTCCGGCTCTTTTAGCTATAATAACGCATAGAAAGCCGTAGTGAGTAAATACTTAAGTTTCAAGAATGGATGGATTCAATGGAAGTGAGTGCAAGGTAGATATGTAGCCGAGTGTACGTGTTTAACATTAACAGGGAATCATTTAACACGCGATGGTTCTATGGAGAAGGGGCAGAGTTGCCAAAATGTGTTTAAATCCATGAATCCCACTGGCTTGATAGTAACAATGAATTTATTGTGTAAGAGTGGATCGAGTGCTGTGTAGAGTCTCGGAGTCTAATTTAAAACCTCTACTCTACTACTACAACATGGAGAAGGTGAAGATAATAATATTTTATACATTATTATCGTCCTGCTCACCATGAAGATGATGATAATAATATGATTGGATAGACAAATAGTAGAGAGGTTGTCATCG
>JAQFYM010003545.1:0-18319 GCA_034694785.1 Agrenia bidenticulata | reverse complement strand
TATGAAATTGCATTTAATTCACGAAATTTGGTACATATGTTCTGTTAGACCAAACTAACGATAATTTGCAATCATAGATGAAGTTTTACAGGGAAGTTTTATATATCTAATGTATAAATTTGCGGTTGCAGGAATTGGCCATGTATTCGCATGATAACATCATTTGCGGTATTACCTCGGTGGCCTTTTCTAAATCTGGCCGACTCTTGTTAGCTGGTAAGTAGTTTTGTATTAGATAATGTGTTGATTTCCTCTGGCTTAAATAGATTTAATGCCCTAATAATAGTAGTAGTAAAGTAACCTGAACTTATTTATTTATTCTTACAGGTTATGATGACTTCAATTGTAATGTTTGGGACTCCATGAAAACTGAAAGAGCAGGTATGAATCAAAAACATTCTTTAATAATATCATTTTAACTGGATTTTAAAGAAACGATATTTTGATTTGATAAGGTGTCCTGGCTGGTCACGATAATCGTGTGAGCTGTCTCGGTGTTACAGAAGATGGAATGGCTGTAGCCACTGGTTCTTGGGATAGCTTTTTGAAGATATGGAATTAGATATCTAAGGTGTTATATTATGGTATTGAAATTCGGCGATCGAAGCAGATTCAATTCACCGTAGGTGACATGCTTCTTTTGGTACATCTACAAGTTTCTCTCAATTGTAATTGAAAATTCTTTGGTTTGTCTACTTGAACTTTTCTCTCCGTTGAGCGTCAATCAAACTCCAGTTTTATTTATGACCGAAGTACAGCATCTTATGATCGTACAGTAATATATTGTTGAGGAGCAACTTTTGATACCGTCGATATATTATGTTGTTAGTACTAATCGCTTTCTTGTAAATTATAATATCGCAATTGCAGTTTTGTCAGTAATTAATGTAATGTTTCAGTTAGTAGTGATTTCTCAGATTACTATCTTATCCATTCTTCGTACCGAAAATTTCCATGATGATGGTATTTTAGTAGGTCCAAGTCAACCAATTTATTTTAACGTATTTTTTGAGGAGGAGTTGGGTTCAAAAGGTGTTTCCATTGACCGTCAGTTAATCTGCCAAGTCCGTTAAGCGTGTTAGTTGTAGACGACAGGATTGAGCTATGAATTGGTTGAATACTTCGCTAATAGAACATAATATCTTAAGGTATAAAAAACTGCCAAGTTTTACAAATGTATTCAAGTCATGTGGCACAATTATGTTTTTGCTTGCACATTAATCTCTTCCACAACAATTACTGTTAAAAGTCCGCACAGGACAGGATCATATACACATGAAGCTTGCTTATGTAAATGTGTACAAATAGGAATTAGGTGCGGCTGGATTTTCTGACTGAAATGTGTTTATAGTTGCTGAATGTTGTTTACGTTTCCTTGCGTAAAAATCAATAGATTTATGTTAATTCATTATGGAATATGTTTCATTTGCGATTTGAAATTTGACTAAGTTGTCATGTTTATCATGAATTTCGGTTTCGGTGATTTATTTAAATTATCTGTAAAAGTTGTGAATGAATATTATTATCGTTCAATACGCGAGCGTATATAGACTTTATGTTGTTAATAATTAAGCAACTATGTTTTAAGCTTTCTTGAATTCCAATTTTTTGCTTTATCTTAACTAAAGTCTACCTTTAACTGTGCATCATAATTTATACTCCATGAAGGTAATTAATTATACGTTTGATCTTTTTTGGAAATATCCCAGTGTAGAGGCTTTTATTTTTTCTTTCGAAATGTTTACTCACACCCCAGTTTCATAGTGAAAGATAAGGTGTCAAGAGATGTTTCTTAAATTGTTCGAGCATTACATGATTAACGAAGAAAAAGAGCCAAGTACATGGATTTCTAGTATCTAAAATCCATATTTATATATTAGAGACATTATATTTCATTAGTTAGACTCAAAGGAGACTAGTGAAATGTGGAACGGGGACCATATTCAACCACTTCCCTTGTTTAAGCAGAATTTGACAGTTTCACATTCAAGACAATTTTGTTCAGAAACCAGTTAGACAAACATGTACACATGAACTTATGCCGATCTCCCATAATTTCTTCATTTTTGGACGTCTCAATCCAAAACAAATCATTATTCATATGTTACGACTTTCACGTGCTCGTCCCGTAATTTTTAGGTTATAAAACCTTCTAAAATTCTGTTTTATTGATTCAAATTACCATCTACCGATTGTAGTTGTCGCCTGCCTAATACGAAACATTTAAAGAATGGCCATGGATGAAGAGAATTATTAGTGGCATGGATGGATTTTCTGTGGGTTATAATTAAATAACTGACGTGACACTTAATTCACACTGACGTACATCTGGATGCAGTATGTTTGCCTATATACCCCACGTTCAATTTTTTATGTATTCCTGCGAAGATCTTCGAGTTCCCTACACATGACAGGAACTTAATTGAACGATATACCAAATCCTTATGCATACTCTTCAGGTATGGAAAAAGGATTGTTGGATATACAAAAGCAAATCGATTATCCATCGAGTGTTTTAGCTTGGGTCTTGACATATTTTTGGGATTGAATTAGGGGATTAGACTGGATGTGCCGGCAGACTGATTAGCTTAAAATATGTTAAATTTTACTCTTCACCTTTTGCATCCACTGTAAATTACTTTCTACAGTTAGATTTTTTCAATCGGCCCAAGATTCTCGTTCTAATGTCTTACATACATACATACCTACTACCTACATAAGCGCTTGATTAAAACGGATCTAGTCGAATGAAACGAATATTGAGATTAAGATTAGGAACGGAATTGCATCTTCTAAAAAGCACGTTGACATAAGTTGGCTGGAAAGACTGAAATTCATAAAGTTGAGGACTTGCAGTACATAATTACATTATTTAATTGCACAATCCATCACATCTTCACTGTAGTTCCTCCTAGGAGAGAAAGTAACTGAGGTTTGCAGTTGCTATTACGTGGGACTTGACCAAATTTATCTTTGCGGATATTGTTGAGTTTATTTTATTTTCCTACCTGTCAGTCACATTCGTTTGCTGTGTTTCTAACTGATTAACTGAGCTCGGTTTTAGCATTTAATTTGAGCTTGCGAGCATGTGTAATGTTGTCAGTGCAACATTCGACATAATCAGTCGTCGTCTGTCCTTTTGTGATACAAAACCTAAAAGAAAGGAAATCCAAACTCTTGAGTTGCTACTACTACTACTACTACTTGCTATCTATGGAATTCTTATTGTTGAACTAACTGTTGCTTGAGTAACTAAAAGTAGGACATGGATGGGTTGTCAGTAAAATCCACCTCATCACATCAAATATGTCATTGTGTAGATTGGAGGCGTTCATGACAAAGCCTGCTATGCAATGGGCTGGAGATGTGCTTGGGATTCGACTGGAGACAGTCTTGACGGAGAAAGTCATTAAGGTCTAGGTTATATTTCTTACTCTTGTTTAAATTTGGTGATACTAAACCATAAACTACAGTCTCATACATAAATACATGCTAATACTATATAGCTACAACTTTCATGCAAAAGAATGCAAATCAAAAAGGGGCAGGGCACATACTAGTGTGAAACTACTTTTGAAAAAGCGGACTAATGTGTTGTCACAGTGCACTGTTTCTATATAAGCGCACCACACCCGTCTACTAGTCGAAACCTGCAAGCAAGCCAACCGCATAAAAAAGCTATACTGCTGATAAGTCTTGAATGGGAATTGAAGCAAGTGCGAGTGAGTTTCTAAACTATTTACAAGTGATGATGACTATAAGGCAAACTCACATTGAACATTTCCGATTTTCTGATATCACTGACAACTCTAAATTCACCGTCTTGTAGAGGGAAAGGGTATAAAATTAATGAGAAGGCGAAACTTACTACTACTTATACATTTACACGCTCTAATGTCTCCGGCGAAGGTTTAGCAAAGAAAGCATTTACTAAGTTTCATATGAAAGGACAAGGAGAAAGATTTACAAAATATTTAGAAAAAATATTCATACAAATAAACAATTAGCCTCAAACAAAGTTTCCACATGACTTGTTACACAAGTATTAGCCTGAGTACTATGTTAGGGATTCTTTTAAGACTGTGTATGATTGGTGTTTTAAAGCTTAACTTAGTACTTTTATTTTTTATCTATCCTTTCGTTGTGCTTGGACTGGTTCCAGCTATTATCGCTTTGAGATGGTAAACAAAAAAAATCTTCTGAAGTCAGGGGTATCATCTCGTATGTCATGTCTGCTCGAATTCTCCACTGTACTATTCCTCCGGTGACACACTAGGGGGGAAAGTCACTAACTTTCTCCACCCGGCTGATGATCAAAAATCGAAACAATCATCAACCCGCTTCTTGGGATGTTTTTATTTTAATTTATTTAAGTTATTAGTGTTTTATGAAATGACACTCTCCACTATTAAATAGATGGAGAGATGATGGAGGTAAAACTGTAGATGATATAAAAAAATGTGAAGCACCTAATAATATGGCACCACTACTTTCACCTGAAGAAAATCTGAATTCTCCCGTCCTGTACGAGAGAGAGAACCAAATTCGTGAAAAAAAAGTAAAAAAAAATCTTGACGCCAAAACAACGTGTACTAAAACTCGACTACTTTATACGATAAAGAGAATTGCAAGGGTTCAGGCAGTTGTTTTGGCGTGTAAAGATTTGAATATAACTTCAAAGACTTGATCTTATGAACAACTCTTGCTCGTTTGTCCAAACTTATAACGTACACTATATTAATACTAACTAGATAATATTATTATCATCATCATTATGATTCTTATGATTACTATGAGGATAATCTGGATAGTTTAAGTACTCTACTACTACTGCTGCTTCAAAAATCCATAAACCTATAGCTCTTTATAGTCGAGGGGTAAAAGTTGTGAAAGATAAACAGAGTGTGTAAAGTACATGTTGATTTCTACTTGTTGGTGGGCATGGCTTTGGATGAGAAAAGTCAAGATTGCAATGATGATTTCTCACATATAATCCTTTCTGCACTGGGTGACCGTGTGAGAGAGACAGAGTGACTACTTACTGTATGGATGATGAAAGGGTGCATATTTGTAGGTAAAAGTATTCGAGAATGGAGATGAAGAGTACGCGAGTCTTGTCTCTAAAGGAAAATGATAAGGCAAGCACTAATTAGAAGATATGGATAAGTAGTGACCTAGATCTACTCGTATTAATCAATAGTACTTAAGGTTTTTGTAACTCTATATTTAGAAAAGGCTTGTCAATCAGTCTAGGTTATTATTCAAGTTTAAACAAATTAATTGCATACTACTATGTACTACCACTACTACTACTGTTACTATACACATACTATAGATAGCTAAGGTATCAACTGGCTAATTAAGAAAAATAAGAAGGATATTTACTGTAACACATTCATAATATGTATAATCTAGATGATAGCTAGACTAGGGCATATAGTGTCTGTATAAGGGAAAACATATTATAAACTGTGTATAGAACGATGCTGCCAAAATTTTGCAAAATCCGCTACCAATTACATGTATAGCAAAATACACGCAAGATTACTTTGTTACTCTAATCGTTCATAAAGAAGTACTTTTAAGGATAAACAAGAGTGAGTGAGTGAATGGGGTGCTGTTGGATGTGGAAGAGCATCTTGGATTAATTATCTTCTCGTTGTTATTATAAGTATCTGATTGATACGTACTTTCTTTCCCTGGGTTACATGCAAGCAAAGCGAGTTAGACACTTTTACGATGGATGTCTTGGGTTGAATTTCAATATCCAAATACGACCACCGAGTTTCCGGCTCCTTCATCAATGGAGATGATTTTGTCTAGTGGAGTCAACATGTAGTTGTGGCTATGAATTTTATCACATTTGAGCAAACTAATATCACCACTACCAATGTATCTTTGTTATTCGTCCCAGATCATGGATCATTACTTTCTAAGGCTTCAGCTTGCAGGAAGACTTTCTTTGATTTCTAGAGGAATGATGAATTATATATATATATGGTAATGTCAACTGTGTGTGATAGTGCATAATATCTAACTAATTGTAAGAGTCTAACTAACTAGACTAATACTTATATAAACTACGTAAACTATGTTATTCCTTTGTATACTCGTATTTATTGTAAGTTCAAGTGAGTGTGACCGAGTTATGTGGGATATTCAATAGTATGGATAAGGGTACTGTATAAGTAATCAAACTGAATACATCATCCATTGTCAAATAAAGCTTTTTGTCAATTAAGTGCAAGTATTTTATTGAGATTTTACGAATGGGAAATTGGGTAGGTAAAGCTCACGACCAGGCGAGATTATTTAATTTAATAATATATAATTCATTGGTACGAATAGTTCCCATATGAAAATGTAAAGGAATCAGCACTGTTTCAAAGCTTGATCAAGATCATTTATCAAATCGGTATCGGATTCCAAGCCAACTGAAAGCCGAACGAATTCTTCTGTGATTCCAAGTTTAGCCCGTAAATCTTCTGGCACTGAAGCATGAGTCATGGAATACCTGAAGAATTCCATGTTATAAGATCAGAGAATTGATGAGTTGAGTTGGAATATAGTAATATTTTTGTATTGAAAGTGAACAACTTACGGTAACTCAGCAAGACTTTCGTATCCTCCTAGACTCTCAGCCAAACTGAATACCTTTAGTTTCTGGAGAAACACTGAGCTACTTCCTCCCTTGATGTAAAACGATATGAGACCGGAATGACCGGAACATTGTTTCAAAGCGATTGCATGCTGAGGATGTGAAGGTAGACCAGGATGGACAACTTTAGCAACTTTCGGATGGGTAGCTAGAAACCGGGCAATCTTGAAAGCGTTTTTCATATGCAGTGGCATTCGTACATGAAGAGTTCTCAAACTTCTCAGAACCAAATAGCAATCGAAAGGGGAAGGTACCGCACCAAGAGCTATATATACGATCAAAAATAAATTCAGTCGGCAATAAAGTATAATCAAATTTAAAAGTTAAATTTTAAAGCACATACAGTTTTGAAGAAATGCCAATCTTTCCTTCAAGTCATCTCGATTCACAACAACAGCTCCCATAACCACGTCACTGTGACCATTCATGTACTTGGTCAAACTGTATACAACCATGTCGGCACCGAGTTCCAAAGGTTTCTACAGAAAATATTTTCCTTTTAATAAGTATCTTGATTCAGTCGGTCAGCATTGCAAAATATTTTTTGTGACAACGCCAGTCACCAAAACTCACCTGAAAGTATGATGTTAAAAACGTATTGTCTACGGCCACTATTATGTCTTTGGAATAGCTGTGACATATTTCGGAGACTTTAGCAATGTCTACAATTTTTAGGGTAGGATTGGTCGGTGTCTCAATCCAGACGAGCTATTATTAGAACAGAAATTATAACCACGTTAGAAACTAAGTATCTCAATCAATTTCTTAACGATTTAAAGTTTTAATAATGTATACCTTAGTTTTGGGAGTCAGTGAGTTCTTCAAGGCAGTCAAATCCGTCAAATCAACGAAGTCTGGAACGATATTAGCCATCTTGTTCATCTGACGAAAAAGACGACCAGTACCTACGAAAAAAAATTTATAAAAACTATACGTAAATGAAATAATTGACAGAGCAGCTCCTTTTTAACGAGTCAAAAACTTACCACCGTATACATCATCCATCGAAACAAGGTGGTCTCCACTATTGAGCATAGCAACTACGTTTGTCGTCGCTGCCAATCCAGAGGCGAAAACCATTCCTATAATTAAATGTCAAATTTTAGTCTCGTCCGGCTCCAATAAAAGTTAGATTGCCTTAAAATGGACTAACCATATTTTCCACTATCTAAAGTTGCAAGTGTTTGCTCAAGAATGTTACGTGTAGGATTACCACTTCGAGAATACTCGAATCCCTGTTGAAAGCGTTGAAATATTACAACTAAGGTTACTCTTAATAACTTGCAGTGTAATTCAATTAATGCATAGTTTAAAACACCAAATACCCTGTGTTGAGCTGGTCCGTCTTGTTCGAAAGTTGTCGACATGACCAAAGGAGGTACAACTGGAGCATAGTTCCAATCTTTGGGTACGTAACCTGTGTGAATCGCTTTGGTGGCAAATGAGGTGTCCACCGGCAGCCAAGCCAATTCATCACCTGCACCGTTGTTAGTATTGACACTCATGATCATGATCTTGCTCTTATTTTACTGTAAAACACACCAGAGATTAAAATAACAGTGCCCATACCAATGAATATATTATCTAATTCTATAGACGAGAGAGACTAAGAATTCAATTATGTTTACAAAGATCTTCTAACTTTAGTAAAAACTTCGTAATATCTATGAAGTCATCTTACCCCTTAGATTTGGAAACCTTTCAGTTGAGCAAGTTAAAGCCGATTGCCAGAAAATGATTATGAAACGTGGAATAAATACCCCAAACGAACAATTCTGTATGTCCTTGGTATGTCATCCTAATAGCCATAAATTGATATGTAAATTATAAAATAAAATTCCAGTATATGATGATACTGATATCGTATTCTAACTTAAGTAAGTGCAGTCCCGTCTGCGTCCTCCTCATAACCTCTGGTTCTACATGATGAAACCACAACATAGGGTCAGAAAAAGGTTGGCCCTACCGATTAAAAATAAATTCTTATGCAATCATTGATGTGGAAAAATGAATTACTATTCAGTCGATTCTGTTCTGACGTTTCAGTCTTTGGATAGCGTGACTAATCTATTTACTTGTAACTAAGCTATGCATACGTGTTTAAAAAAAAATCTGTCCAGACACCCTGTGCATAAATAGTTGCTGTGTAGGTCTGAGATGTAAAATAAAATGCCGTGAACACAGTAGAAGGGGAGACGTGAGACTTTCAACTTTCACTTGGCCTTTGAAAGGGAAAGCAAAATTTCTTCAATAATTCCCAATCTGCTCTTTCAGAAACGACGAAACGAGAAACTGTTGCGAGAAAATTGAAATACGAATTTATAGTGAATCTTTCTTTCATTCATCAAATGTTATGACTTAAGCCTTATGATTGATCAGATCACTGATCACTGTGTAATGAGTGACTATTTATTTTTATGAAAGCTACAACTACAAGCTTTAATTAAAAACATTTAAATTAGTAGAGCTAACGCACGTACCTTTCGCCTCTGCTCAGCTCCTCTTCGTTCACTACCAACTATCTGTGATACTTTCTCTACTGTTCTCTGACTTTCAGTCTAAACAGTATCAATAGTTATTATAGGAAATTCTCAAATAATAAGAGTCGAAAAGGTGAAGAAGCATGCGAAGGAAATGACAACTTTGTCTTTCGCTGGGCAAGCCAACCGGCTTCAGAAACGTGTTCTACGGTGGGGCAAGTAGAAACGAAACTCATCGAGAAACTTTAAGTAGGAGTTTCCAATCCTATAAATTTGTGCCACACGAGTCACATGGATCAGGAAGAATTGTGTGATGGAAATTGTTGAACTTTCATCGAGAATAACAGCAACAATTTAATCACTAAAAAGTCAACAAACTATCATTCAATGCTTAACATCGGGTCATCAACCGCTATTTTTCATAAGCAAAGAAATAAGAAGCAGTTCCTGTTGTAAATTGAATGCAAATTCCCCTCGTGTCAATTCAGCCAAAACCTCGTCTGAAACTGAAAGTTAAACCTCAGCTTTTGCAAAGCTCTGACTACTGACACCGAACGGAAACAAGAACTAGAAAGCCCTCAAAGATCAACAGGGTTACAGGTTCGTGAGGACAAAAGAAGGACTCTGCCGGTGAGATGGATAAGAAACCGAAAGAAAACGGTGGGGAACCAGATCAAGTTGAGACCGTTGTAAACTCTAATCCTCCGGGGGATGGGGCTAAATCGCTTAAGAAGTACAATATTATTATCTATACAAGTTTCATTTAATTAATAAGATTATTAATAAGATTTTTTTAATCACTGCATCAGTTGACAGCTCTAATTTCAGGTAGCACACTAATAGTTTATATTTGTATTCTCTGTAGGAATAAGAAATCTAAAAAGAAAACCCAGGATGGAGAAGGAGATCAAGATGAGAAGCCTAAGGCTTTAGATGAAGATGAACCTGGGTCACTAGATTTTGGTGGAGGGCCTTCGGATCAGACCAGTATTGTCTCAATGGATGTAAGAATTGTTCCGATCGTATTGCAGAGGCTATTGAAATCTTAAGCAAACTTAACCTTTTTATAATTTTATATTAGGAGTTAAGAAAGGCGATGCAAATGATGCAATTACAGACCCAAGGCCGGCAACCCAAGACATCAGAGGAAGCTTTGCAGCGCAAGTTTGATTTCTGGTCTACTCAACCTGTGCCTAAGATGGGTAAGCAAGTTATCCAGTCGGCATTCAAAATATTTGACATACTGCTTGAAAGTTTTTATATTGTGTTATAGATGAGATAGTTACAGTTAATGAACCTATTGAACCGGACATGACAATTGATCAAATTCGTCAAGACACATACACATTACCTGATGGGTTTTATTGGAATACACTGGACTTGGAAGATCCCTTAGTCGTAAGTCATTTTTATTTTAAAAACAAATAAATCGTAGTTTATAACTAAGTAGTAACACTGGAGATAATTGCTTTTTACAATCGATAGTTCTTACGAATTTGTTGTAGTTAAAAGAGCTGTATACCCTACTGAGTGAAAATTATGTTGAGGATGATGACTGCCTTTTTAGATTCGATTACCCGCAGGAGTTTTTAAAGTGGTAAGCAATTTCTTGAGCTTCGAAGGGTTTGATATGCGAATGAACTTATTTCACTTTCGTATTTGCGTAAAGGGCACTAAAACCTCCTGGCTGGAAAAAAGAGTGGCATTGTGGTGTTCGAGTTGCAAAAAACCGGAAACTCATTGGGTTCATATCTGCAATACCTGCGGCCGTAGGTATACATGACAAGTAAGTTCAAGGTTGTTATAGTTGTCTTTCTCGATGTTGACGTCAATTTCTTAATTGAAATATTTAAAAATTATTTTAGAACTGTTGAAATCGTTGAAATCAACTTCTTGTGTGTTCACAAAAAGTTACGTTCTAAACGTGTAGCACCAGTTCTTATTCGGGAGATCACGAGAAGAGTTAACCTCAATGGTATTTTTCAAGCCGTTTACACTGCTGGAGTAGTCCTCCCCAAACCTATTACAACTTGTCGTTATTGGCACCGGTCTTTGAATCCTAAGAAGCTTATCGAGACAAAATTTTCCCATCTTACTCGAAACATGACACTCCAGCGAACAGTGAAACTGTTCAGATTACCTCTTGATCCTAAATGTAGCCTAATCAGACCTCTCGTTAAGGCTGATATTCCAGATGCTCATGCACTACTATGCAGTTATCTTAAGAAGTTCCAGCTTCGTCCGGAATTTAGTTTGGAAGAATTCGAACATTGGTTCACCCCTCGACCAGATATTGTGGATTCATTTGTGGTGGACAAAGATGGTGTCATTACTGGTATAGGATCACTATCCCGTCTCACAAGATTCTAATTATTGAATAAATGTATCCTTAAATATCTATTTAACATGGTTTCTAGATATGATCAGCTTTTACACATTGCCATCCACGGTTGTCAACAACCCTGTGCACAAGTCTATCAAAGCAGCCTATGCTTTCTATAATGTTGCAACGTCAATGAATATGCAGGATCTTATGCATGATGCATTAATCTTAGCAAAAAACGTAAGTACCCCCTGTCCTGTCGACCCTTACTGATTGATGTATTCGATTTGGTGAAAAGGATTTTTGTTCACTGTTCTTAGGCCGGATTTGACGTGTTCAACGCTCTAGACTTGATGGATAACAAGCAGTTCCTTGAAAACCTAAAATTTGGCGTAGGTGATGGAAATTTGCAATACTACTTGTACAATTGGCGCTGCCCCTCTGTCAACCCTCAAGAAATCGGGCTGGTACTTCAGTAAAAAACAACTAATCCCCATGATATAGAGAACAACAATCGAACGGTAGTTTGCATTTAATTTGCACAGAATGTTACCTGTGTTCAGTTTTTGGCTTTTGGCTTGAAAGCCTTAAAGTGACACTATTTTCCAGGCTTTTCATAAATACCTTCATTCTGGTGTGATTTCGCTTTAACGTTTTTACAGTGATAACTTAAGGCCTTCGTTAATCTGTTAAGAAATTTAGGCATTATTTGACCTGACATTGAAATGTTTAATGTTCCAAGGAATTCATGATCATTGATTTTTCTTTGCCTTCTCCCGTTTCATGTAGCAAATAAAATTCTACGTTTGGTGCGATATTATTTTTTAAATTTATTTAATCCTAGTATTCCTAGTGGTAGAAACAATGCTTGTTGGTGATTTTGATTTTATTCACTTTACTTTTATTATGAATGATCTAAAATATTGAATAACTATCAGGACTTGCCATCATCCCAAGCTATTAAATAAGATGTCATAATAATAGGCTTTACAAACTTGCGTAATTGTATACCATAATGACACTAATGTCTATGAGGAATCTCAAAACAAAGCAGAGGACAGGGACGTTTGCAAAAAAAAATCCGGTTCTTTCATATCCAGACTTGAGATTCCAGATTCCAAACATGTCCTGTCTACCCTACCGACCTTATTATAAAAATGTTTGAATGAATTATAAACTTGTCCCGTCCACCCTTCTCAAGTCAAGTGAGAGGAGTATCAGGGTCACCTAGTAAACTTTTGGTCCAAGAAATATTAAAGTGTTATGCAATGTCATTACACGATAGCCATTACATAATTTGTTGGTGGCCTCTAACTTATAAAATCTTGTTGGTCCCTCTGGAAAATAAAACTTCAAAATAATTAAAGCTCATCCATCCCCCATCGCTAACTAAATACTACAATACTGATGAAGCTTGATGATTATGATGAACCTCGAGGAGAAGCCTTGACCAGAGATAAAGATATGTTGTAAATGAATCCCGGTCTCCTCAGTCTGTTCTGGAATCGTGAATGAGAAGTGTCCCTACTACATCTTGTCTTTACAGAGAGAAGTAAGTGGAGATGTTATTTTTAATCTCTTATAATTAATTAGTATAATCAGTTGTAGTTATAATTACAAGTTAATTGCCCGTTGCCCTCAGCCGAGTTTATTATGAGCTGGAAATGAGACATAGTATACTCATGTGGCTGCCCTTCAATAATGGCGCCCTCCAGGCTGGGCTTAGTAGCTCAAGCTCCTTCCGCCGGACAGATTATTGGCCTTGCCTCTCTGTCTGTGTGTTAGAGATCTAAGTTTTGAACGTCATCTTCAATCTTTTAATATTTTGATCGAGGTGATCATGTCGTGCTAGATTGAGAGCTAGCGAGACTTTAGTTAAATAGTTTGACATAGTTTGAAATGGTGGTGGTGGATGCTCAGGTTTTGAAAGTGATATGTTCTCTTGTAGTTTGTAGTTGAAATTTGATCTATTTATAGGGAGGTGTAATATAGCAAATATATAGAAGTAAGTGTCAGTACTGGTCACACCGGTTAACTTAATTTTTTTGGACAGAGAGAAGTTCCATTTGAATATCAGTTCACAGTTTGTAGGTTGGAGTTGGGAAGATTAATTGCTTATCTTAGTGGAAGAGGTATCAGTTTCTTTCTTGTGTCTTGGAGATTGCGGATTTGTGTAAGAACACGGGCGGTTTACTGAAGGTGGGTTTATTGGCTTAAAGGTGTAGGGGAATCTTTTAAAGTTTTAAAGTCGCTGTGAAAGTGGCTGTGGAAATTGTGGTCTAGTTCATGATTTTTGTTGTTGTTTTTATTTGGAAGTTATAAGGGATTTAGAGTCTGTTTGCTATGAAATCATTAATGTTGACCTTGTTGGTGAATGATTTTGTTTCAGAACCGGGCGTCAAAATAGGAATGGTCTGTGGGAAAGAAGAGGATGGTGTTGACGTTGTTATGGACGGGAATGGGATACCAGAAGCCGTACTTACACCTCCACCCCAAGTTTTGATTCTGGATGTCGGCTCTCAATATTCCAAACTAATTGATAGAAAAATAAGGGAACTTAATATTCATTCCGAAATTGTACCTATTTCTGTCACGGCTGAAGAGATCACGCGAAGTGGTGCCAAGTAAGTAGAAATATATTTATAGAAACTCATATTTATATGGTTGGATTTGGTGCAAAACTTTGAGATTATTATTAGGGCTTTGGTTTTATCTGGAGGACCGAACTCAGTCTACGACTCAGATGCACCTGTCTATGATGCTAAATTATTCAAGTTGGGGTTACCGATTCTGGGAATCTGCTATGGTATGCAGATGATCAACAAAGAATTTGGTGGTTCTGTTATTAAAAAGGATGCACGAGAGGATGGGCAGTATGTCGTTGAACTTGAAAATAGGAGCCGGCTCTTCAAGTTAGTTTAATTCATTATTTCCTAGACTATTTCCACGCCTAATCATGACAAAGCAAAGAGGTTCAAAATCTTACCTAAATTTCTAATAATAATCTGTCGTTTTCACATTTGCAGGGGACTGGACAAACGTCAAACTGTGTTGTTAACTCACGGGGATAGTATAGATCGTGTGGGAAATGGGTTAGTTGTGATTGGTAATTCGGGGGATATCATTACTGCGATTGCAAACGAGTCTCTTCAAATCTACGGGGTTCAGTTTCATCCAGAAGTCGATTTGACAGTGGAAGGAAAACCGATGCTCCGAAACTTCCTTTATGATATTGCAGCAATCACGCCCAATTATACGCTTCGCTCTAGAGAAGTTCAATGCATCGAATATATCCGAGAAAGTGTCAAGAACAATAAAGTTCTCGTAAGTCATCAATTAAAGTATCAATTTAATATACTAGATAATTGTACTGTATTTGCAATTGTGTATATTTTTATTATAGATGTTGCTTAGTGGTGGGGTAGATTCAACCGTTTGTGCTGCCTTGTTGAAAAAATCTCTACGAGAAGATCAGGTATGTTTGTTTGTTTTTATTATTTCAAACATTCCATTAGTGAATGTTATTATAAGTGAGTGTTATCTGAAATATTTGTCATTCTATTTAGATAATAGCCGTACATGTTGACAATGGTTTCCTCAGAAAAAATGAAAGTGATGCTGTGGAGCAATCTTTAGTAAGATTAGGTCTCAAAATTCATGGTTAGTGTACAGATTTGAAATGAGTACTAATTTGATAAAATCGTTGATATAATTTACGTATATTATTGTAAACAGTTGTAAGAGCATCGCATGTCTTCTATGTGGGAATAACAAATATTCCAATCGATAATTCAACCCCAAATAAACTTGTTCCGTCGAAGCAGCTATCATTTGTGACTGAACCAGAAGAGAAGCGGAAGATTATTGGAGACGTCTTTATGCAGGTATGTATCTGATCAAGAATAACTTCAAAATATACTAAAGTTAGGAATTAACTGACGTATGAAAATTGTAGGTTGCAGATGGTGTGATATCATCATTAAATCTAAATCCCGAAGATGTTATGCTGGGGCAGGGAACTCTGAGGCCCGATCTTATAGAGTCTGCTTCATCTCTTGTTTCTGGAAAGGCTGATACCATTAAAACTCATCATAATGACTCTGGCCTTGTTCGACAGCTACGAGAACTAGGTCGTGTTGTCGAACCGTTAAAAGACTTTCATAAAGACGAGGTTAAAATGAATTTAATGCATTTAATAGTTTCACTAGCAATACTAACTTGAAATTAGTACGTTATACGGGGGATTAAGAAGGAAGAAACTTTTTAGTAATAGGGTTCTTCCGATACGCTCCCCCTACATTAATACAAATATTGGATAGCGAACATCTTCTCATGCTAAAGCTTGCATGATATGCTACAGTTGTCCAAACATTAACATAATTTATTAATGGAGTATTTTGAAAACAGAGTAGTATTTTATAAAAGTTATGGTTTAATAGGTAAGACAGCTTGGAAGAGACTTGGGACTTCTCCCCGAATTGGTAGACCGACATCCGTTTCCAGGACCTGGTCTGGCAATCAGGGTCATATGTGCCCTCGAGCCTTTCATGGAAAATGATTTTGCTGAAACACAAGTGCTTGTTAGGCTAATAGTAGAATATCACAGCATGTTACAGAAGGTAAATAGCATGTTACTAATTATTTATAAAGAAAATCGACCAAATTTTTGCAGCAATGAAAAACAAATTTTTTCTACAGAGTCATGCTTTGCTAAATCGGGTGGATAACGTGTGCTCAGCTGAGGAAAAGCAAAAGCTACTAAGTATATCATCAAGGCAGCATCTAAGGTCTACATTATTGCCAATACGAAGTGTCGGTGTTCAGGGTGACAAAAGATCGTATTCATATGTCTCAGCAATTTCTTCTGACGGACCACCAGAATGGGAAGAGCTTATGTTCCTTGCCAGAATTATCCCTAAAGTGAGTTTTCGTATTATTGTAACTGTTAATGCCTACCCATTACCCAATCTATCATTTAGTAACTGTATTTCTAATGTAGGTATGTCATTCGGTTAATCGTGTGTGCTACCTGTTTGGAGAGTTAGCAAAAGAACCAATTACGGAAGTCACACCAACTTTGCTAACCCCAGATGTCCTAACGACTCTAAGGCAGTGTGACTATTTAGCTCATCAGGTACGTGGACATGAAGTCAGGCAGATTTTTACTTAGATACTTATTTCCTCGGTGTTAAGATTTTATTTATTTTCCTTTCAGGTTCTTCACGATTCTGGTTATAGTAAGCAAGTCAGTCAGATGCCAGTTGTGTTGATTCCCATTCACTTCGAAAGGGGTCAAATGAATCGCAATCCGTCTTGCCAACGCTCAGTAGTGTTAAGGCCTTTCGTCACTAATGATTTCATGACGGGAACTCCAGCAGTTCCAGGAAAGCACCTTCCTGTAGATGTTGTGGACATGATGTGCCAACAGATTGAAAAAGTCCCTGGAATTTCCAGAGTTTTGTATGACTTAACCTCCAAACCACCAGGCACTACAGAGTGGGAGTAGTGGAAGGTATTCACTATTCTTGTTCAGTTCAATAATGTCTGACAAAATAGACTTTTCTTTTTACTGGAAATAAAGCACTGCAAATTGTTCGTAACGTGAACCTTTATGCTCGTAGGATAAGTATTTGTTAATAATTTCACTTAATAATGCTTCTGTTAAAATACTCAAATCTTTTTGAGTTTTAAAATGAGTCCAACCTACCGCATTATTTTATCTTAGTTGTTATCGACGCATTAAACTAGCACTGTGGAACACTAAAGTTATGTTTCAGGGGGTTAATGAATCTGTACGATTAAATCAAATTATGTAATTTCTCTTAGAATTTGAAATTATTATGCTTAATTAGTTCATTATCTTGAAATAAAAGAATATGTCAATATCAAGCTGATGAAACTGATAATTCAGGCTTGGCCGCGTGGGAAGAAAGTTTTTTGCAATTGATACTGTACAGTAACAATAGTATTCGATATTCAACACTTATTGTGTTGGTATATTGATGAACAGGAAATGAATTTGTTCTTGTGCGTGTGTATTTTTCCTGGAAGAATTACAGGGTGAGTCACGAATAAGTATTCACGTTTAAACTGTCATAGCTTTTGAATTCCTAGACCGATTTAATTGATTATTACCTTAAATTGGAGCTAATAAACTTATTTAAAGGGCATGTCCACCTCCATGAATAATGCACTCCGACCTCTAACACTCCCACAAGCGTCCACAAATTACCTGTGGAATGGCATGAAATTCTTCGATTATAACTTATTGAAGTTGTTGGAAATTCTCTAGTCTGGAGGTCTTCTTAGAACTTTCTCCTTCAGGTAGGGTTCTTTCAACTTGTCAATCAATTTTGTGATTGGTTGTTTGTGAGGTGGCAAATCCCCGAACTCTAGCCTCCATAACTTTTGGACTTGGTAAAACTTTACCACAAGCCAAACTTTCTGTTAATTTGTGTAAACCATTTTGAAATTCTCAAACTGAGATCCAATTTCAGAATAAGATGCATTGAATTCATCTTCATCTCTTACAATGTTACAATCTAAAAAATTAGATCGAGAAAAACCCTTATCTGCCTGAATTCCTGGAATGCAGAATGTTTTTTGGCCAAATCTGATAAAAAAATCTTATTACTGATAAGTCACGTTTAAGTTAGTTCTAAGTAAAGCTATGCAGCAATGAAATGGGTCCAAAGGAAAGGAATTCCGAAGATATGATTATTTAGACGTGTATATTGATTCGCGATTCACCCTGTATTCAGAATAATAATAATAATAATAGTGGAATTTATTAAGCACCATTGTTTTGTAGTTTACAATTCATTAAGAATGGACCAATCCCCGACAAAGCAGGCAATA
>JAQFYM010003544.1:0-18325 GCA_034694785.1 Agrenia bidenticulata | reverse complement strand
AAAAGTAGCGCTGAATATAAGGAAGTTTTTTTTTATGCTGATATTTTTGCTGTGATTAACAATTCTAAAAGTAAAAATTAAAAAAAAAATGTATAAAAAAATAATCTAAATTTTGAACACTATAAATCGAGTTTTAACCTTTTATTTTTGTAAAAACACTGACTAGCTCTTGTCAAGAAAAATTCCTGGGTACACCACAGCTTTAATTACATTTTAATAAGGTGGTGCATCATTTCCATTGTTTGATCCTAAATATTGTAAACAAATTTGTCTGTTACACATATCAACTTTTATTTTTGCTTTTTTATATTTTGTGTTTGTACGATTTAGTTTTTTTAATGTGACAATGTAAAAAATTTTCATTTTACATAGAAATCCTAATAATGTTTTTTTACAGATTAACTCCCACTTAGGGTGTCCAATTGACTGGGTTTTCTCTGTCTTTGGTTTAACCGGTTCCATAATAAAAAAATCCGAGTAAACCTGTTACCCTGCTAGTAAAATAATATTAAAAACCGGTATGGAGATTTGTGTACTTAGGTCTAAAAACAAAAAAAAAAAAAAGACAATATTTTTTTATGAAAAAAAATAAAATCTGTTAGAATTTAGTTAGTACGAAAATTTTTCGACCATGCCTGTGTACAAAAAATCAAGCTTACCGTCTACGCTCTCAATGTTTTAACTATATGAACATATACAAGCATTTAAAAATAGAAGGCAAAGTTAAACACTAGTTTTAACTTTGCCTGCCTCTCATAATGCTGCCAACTTTGGCGTGATTTTATTCTAAATCATTGTTTTATTAAACACAATGTATAGTAATGCAATTTATCCGTGAATTTTTATTTTAAAAAATTCAGTCTCTTAGAAGGTTAATAATATTTTTGTGAAACAAAAAAAAAATAATTATCACTCATCTGTATAGGTTGTAAATGTACTACTAAAGCATGCAGAGATACCCTAATATACTTTTTTGTTGCATTTCGTAACAAACAAGCGTATTGAACAAGTATCAGACAAAATTCATTATATACATTTTGGGGTTGCAGTATTCCCTGCCAGAAATTGGTAAAAACTCTAAATCTATCTAAATATTGCTTTAATTGTAAATTCTACTATAATTAAAAAAAAAAGATAGTAATCATTATTTTCTGCAAATTTTGTAGTTTAATATAAACAATATAGATTAAAAACAATTTTTACTAGATATATTTTTTTTCGGTTTACCCGTTTTAAACCGGTTAACCGAAAGTTGATAAAAATTACCGGTACCCGGTTAACCGCCAAACCGGTTAATCGGTATTGGACACCCTACTCCCACTAAAATAAAAAATATGCTATGTATTAGGCTCATTAATGACGCATATATGCTTCATGGAAAAAATCAAAATTACTACATAAGATCATATTAGAGAAAATTAAATTTGCTGAATACTACAAAGGGTAAATAAATGCCATCTTTTACAAACTTCTTAATTGTAGACTCATTGTCATTCATTTTCTTAACATTCAAATTTTCTAAAAATTTGAAAAAAATCAAAAAATCGAAAAAATCGAAAACAAAACACATAAAAAATAATTTTTCGCATTTTTAGTCCATGACGCATTTTTTCGTCATTATTAAGAGGGAGTTAAGTTATGAAAAAAAAAACTCCCGAAACAATCAAAACAAGATTATTTGTTTACCAAATACTGTATTTTACCAATAATAAGAACCCATGTTAAAAAATATTCGTGTATCTTTGAAATATATAAATACTTTTATTAAATTCACTTAGAAGCCTTATCAAACAAAAAGTATTCATGTCTTATACTATATTTTTACACTATATCCATATTTCAACATCCGAAGTGTCTTTTTCCATCTATAAACATCAAATACTACCCGAAATAATTATGCGACCCGAAAAAGGTACGAAATCTGAAAAAGGTACGAAAAAAAAACTAAAGAAAACTAATATTTTCTAGATACAAAGTTGGAAATTTAATCTTCTTCGTCTAATCGTAAGATATAATTATAACAATAAAATCCGGAAATTAATTCCAATTACTGGCAAAAGAGTAGTTTAGCCCTCCCCCGACTTTTTGGGAGCAAATATAAAAATATGCCCCAATTTAAAGGGTACAAGAAATAATTATATTTATTGTAAATTAAAGAACATCGAAAACCAATTTAATAAACATAAACAAACATGATATACGACAATTATCTAGATTTAAGTCTTATTTGTTATAAGAACCCTTCATAGAAGTATTCTAGGGTTAGATTGTTAGGGTTAGTAATAGGGTCATTTATTTATAAATTTGTTTTTTAAGATTACTAATATTTCTCTATTTATGCATATTATGTTCTAGAATAAACAATATCGGGACTATTCTCACCCTAATTTAGAAAGGGTGGCTAAACTACACTTTTGCCAATAATTGGAATTATTTCCGGATTTTATTGGTATAAGTATATCTCAAGATTAAAAAAAAAGTGAAAATTTATCAACTTTGTATCTAGAAAATATTAGTTTTCTTTAGTGTTTTTTTCGTATCTTTTTCGGATTTCGTACCTTTTTCGGGCCGCATAATTGTTCGCCAAATACTACAATCTTAAATTAAGATTTTCTTATTTTCGACGTAATATCCCGAAAGAATTAACATTTTTAATCCACTGTAGTTCTTTTTTCGTAAAAACATGGCAATAAAAAATCAGAATCCGAAATTTCCAATCAAAAACATTAGTTATTACTTATTGTTAACATTTTTGAAAAAAAATTAAAAAACACGTTTTTAGAAAATAATGTTTTTTTTATAAGATAAATTAGTTAAATATTTACTCAAATAGAAATTTTTTTTTGGGAGTTTTACCACTAGAATTTGTTTAAAATTATATCTTATTGCATTGTGATCGATAATAATTTATTTTTAGGGTATTTGCCCGTAACTATCATAGTTTTTTTCGATATTCTGGACTAAAATTACAATAAAAATTAATATCTCTTTATTATCAATATATCGTATTCATGGCGTTATATAATTATCAACACATGCATTTTTTATCTTTCAGTATCTTACGCAAGCATTTCGAAAGTTTATGAATAATACTGTATAGTTTCCCTTTTCTTTCTGGTATGTTCTGACCTAGATCGGCTTTAAAGGAATCGTGTGATTCAATATTTTTCTTGTATATTTTATCAGCATGCACTCGCAACTGTTTCGATACAAGATCAAGTTTATCGATATCATCATCGTCAAGTGATATACTTTCATTGCTTGATTCCTCATTAAATTGCTTATCCTTACATTTATCTATGTTCATAACTTCTCTTGGGAAATTAGCGAAAGGATAGTAACTTATCTTAACATTTTTTAATTTCTGCATATTGGATACTTGTAAATACTTATCATCCCCCAGTTTCAGTTGTTTTTTTCTCATGCCCCTCGTTCTTTCTGGTTCTTTATGTTTATTTTCCGGTGATATGTTAAACCATTGTGATTGATCGCTCATTTTAGCCCTCTTAAGTTTCACGTGTAATGTACCTGTTTTCTTAGATTCTATGGAAGATAAACATAGCTTTTTCGAATCATTGCCAGAATTGTTATTAACACAGAACATCATTATATCATTATCAAGTACAATAACCCTCCATATTATATCATTCGTATTTTGGTTTTCACATGGATAAACATCCAACACATCAGAATCCCAGCACATCTGTTTATTCATAATACCTATCTTTAATTTGTGCTTTCCTATTTTTTTTAGACGAAAGAGATCAACTAGTGGGTAAGAACTACTATTCGGGCACATTACTATTTTATCGGATTTATTATCATATGCCAAACTATATTTTTGCTGATTTACAGGCGTAATTTTTAATGGTATACCTAGGTATTTATCTTTCAAGTACGAAACCTTGAAAAGATAAATGGTATGAATCATAAAAAATATGTACATGATAATTCCACCGCCAATAACTTTATAAGATTTCCGAAACACAGCTTAACCAGTAACAGTTTCACGACTATTGTTTTACCTCAAAAAGACTGGGAATGGATTTTTAAAAGGCCCGGGTTGGGTCAAAAGTAAATATATTACAATATTTAACACATAGAAAATAAATTTCTCACATCAAAAAACCTAAGGTTACACCTGAAATTGCAAAATCAGTTTCAAAGTGAAACATAAAAACAAACTAAATTTGCATTTGTGATCAATTTGTATCCAATCTGGCACCAAATAGCAATTTTGTATTAATGTATAATCCTAGTAAAAAAAATTGTAGGTACAAAATAGCCAACTTTTGTTGTAGATAATAAGTATAAGAAACAAAGTAAATAGCTTTATGTAAAACTAACTGTTTACTTAATGCAAATCATTGGATATATGTTTCTTTAGGATAAATTATATAAGTTTATGTCCTTTTCGCACTTATCAATCTTGAACCTTATATTCTCATATTTTTCAAATAATCTAAGCTACTAAAAATATATAAAAAATTCTAAGTAAGGACAGGGCTTCCGAATATGGTATGGCAATAATATGGAAGTCAATTTTTAGGCCGCCCTCCATTATGGCCATAATGGCCATAATGGTATTGCCATTTACAAGGTAGTTTTTTTTCGTAAAATTTGTTCATTTCACATGTAATTTTTATATATTGTCAAGGTTGTCGCTTTTTAGAAGCTTTTACACTGTCCAATCTATTTTAATTTATAGTTGTCTAACCTTTTAAAAGAAAATATAAAAAAAAACAATATTATAAATAACCTACAAGGAAAAATACATGGTTACTATATATAATTTTAAAAATTTGATAAGCGTATATAAAAAATGTACAACTTAATGATTTTCCATGTATTTTAGTTTTTCTTAGGTAATACAATACAATACATATTAAATTTCCATCTTTTTACAATTTAATCTGCACATTTTTTTTATAATCGGTACTTTGTGTTAAACTAAAAATGATTTTTTTATGAAATACAATATTCATATAAAGGGGCATAAAAAATATCTAAAATATGGGAAAAATATGAAAAAAAATATCACCATCCATAATGTCCATTAGGCCTTTCGATCCGAAAAGATCATGAAAGTGATCTGGATCCAATACGCTCATTTTTATAAAACAAATTTGGATCTAGATCGGATCATGATCTTTTTAAGAGCAAGTACATTTTAAGCCACATCTAATCGACCCAAGTTACCAAATAATAAAGAAATTGGATATAAACCAAATATCGCCCCCTAATTTTCCCCACCAAAAATATAGGTCAAAAAGAAGACTATAAAAGACTAAATAATATCACAACAACATATAATATTACAAAAACAACGATATGTCGTGTTTAAAACCAAATATGCGCAAAAATTTGACCATAATAGATTTCATTTAGCATTAAGATATGCATATTCTATGAATAAATAAGATAAAACTACAAAAAAATGTTTATATGCATCTTAAGTACCATTATTTTGCCTTTTATAGTCTTTTTTACCCATATTTTTAGAGGGGAAAATTAGGAGGCGATATTTGGTTTATACCAGAAACTGTAATTATATAATATCAATTTAGTAATTTTATTTACAAGCTAAAACATAATAGGGTTTGTAAAATTTACCAAAACAAATAAAGATCTTTTTTGAACCAAAAGAACCGGATCATGATCCGATCATTTGTTTCAAGATTCGAAAAAAAAGATCGCGATCTTTTTGAGCCGGATTGAAACCCCTAATGGCCATACAATATATGGCCATATTTATTGAATACAACTTTTTTTTGCGGAAGCCCTGCTTTACAGTGCTAACCAACCATTAAGTTTTACTTAGATTTCTTTATCATTGATTATGATTAGGTAAAATCTTGTTTCTTTGTGTTCAAACGTTTACATTATTATTATATCTTTAAATTTAAGAAAAAAGTGGCGATTGACTCACAGTCAACCCGAATCAACCCCTGAAGTATATAAACAATGATTGATATTACTGTATTTTGCTACCTTTAGATAGTATATTAGGTCATTTCTCTATTTAGCTATTGCTACTGCACTTCCATTATAAAAAAACATAAAACGTCACATACAATTAGATTTACTGTAAAAGCATCATCTTACATAATTATTTTTCTAGCTCTTTAAAAACGAATAATATAGCTAAAATATATAATAAGTTTTTCTGTAAATCCATTCTCGCTTTAAACGTAACATGCTGTTGCAGGCGCCTGCTGAGAAAGGGGGTATCCAACCCTCTAGATAATTTTTCAACCCCGAATTTAAAGGTTTTTTGTTTGTGCACAGGTTTTTTAGATTTTAAAAATTCTAAATAACAAACTTTTTATAGAATTTGTTTTAAAAACCGTCATAATGTTTATAACGCTCAAAAAATAACGTTTTTATGCCATATTTTTACAAAACACTGACTACCTCCTGGCTCAAAAATTTCTGGCTACGCCCGTGATTTGTACAATAGCCAAACATGTATTCACAATGTTTTAAAATATATAATGAGCTTCTTAATAATAATTACCCGATTTAATGATGTACTTTTGCAATTTTTTGTGTTATTTAAATTCTGAAACGTCATACCTCGTTGAGTTATATCGACGCAGAAAAAGTGCAATCTAGACCTATTATTGTAGATTGAACTACGCATAATGTAAGAATGTAGGAAAATCTAGTTTTTATGACATATACTAACGGTTTTTTTTTGTATAATATGGCCATTGTGGGGAGAAAAATTATTTCCCTTGTTATAATATGTCAACCATAATCGGAAGCCCTACTCATAGAATTTTTTATTTAGAATAAATATGAATTGGGAGAGCTTCAACTCGGTAAAGGCGTGTTGTAGAATACCCTACTATGTGGGGAAACAGCAAAAACTCGCCAAAACGGGTTAATTTAAGAAATAGCGCTACAAGTCTTGTAACACAAATGTTTACTTATGGGTACTAACAATTAATCTATAGAGACAATATACCTATAGACTTTTGAGATTTGGATCATATTGTCGACGCCCTTATCTATTAAAATACTAAAAGATAACCGATTTAATTGGTTTTTTGTAACATGAAAAACATTAAAATATATTTCTTCGATCATAAGTTAACATAAAAACAAGAATTTTTATAAATCATCTATTAAAGTTACAAGCTCAGTCCCAATATAGTGTGTAAATTTCTAACACAAGCAAATAGCCGCATTTATACAAAAAAAATTGGATTTTAGTGTTTAAATACGGAATATTTTATGTATAATTTTGCTTTTATGGATCGAACTTGTATTATCATATTTTAGCGTCAATAAATGCATACAACTGTCTTTACTCATGATAATATAGGACCTATCGTTACTCAGAAACTATAACCCAATGTTTCAATTATACGAAAACATATAGTCATTATTTTTTAAAACTATACGCAAGACTATCTGGTGTCTTTATATAAAATGAACAAAGATACATATGATCAGTAAGCACCATTTAAATAATCATAATTAGATGTTTATTGATAAAAAACTAAAATCAACATAAAATATCTCAAAATACTACTGCTTTCATGATAGAATTTCGTGATTTTATATTTTATTATTTTGATCTTGTTTTATCGGTAATAGGGGTTGGATTTTTTTGCGAATCTCAAAAAAAAAATAAACTTATTTATTTTTTATTTATTTTACTTTATCTTTTTTTTTTTGATTTTAGCCTCTTTGTTTATTTTGTATATTTACAATACCTTCAAAATATTTGAAGTTTTAATCCTTTTTATTTGAACCCCTTAAAAACATGCAATATAGAAAATATACCTCCCCGATGCAACAACTATCACATATTTCTACCACAGAGGCAAGTAAATCGCATTATTACAGAGAAAATGAATTACAAAGTATAGATGGCAACAGTACACGCCTTGACAGTGACTTAAATAATACAACAAACCACGCGATGGGATCTTATACCGACGATATTAAGTTTCTACACATGTTAAAGCCATAGTAAATGTATAAAAACAGTAGTTCATATATCAATACACAATAGTGTAGGCGTGATGATACTTTAAGCACAGCTGAAGCACAGAAAAATGATGATACTTGCTTACAGACTTTCATACATAACAATCAATGGGAACAGTGTAGTGATGATGATATTTGGTATAGTGAAATTAATGAAATACCTATGGATGAATTGTTTCATTTATTTTTTGAAAATTATCATACAACTGACGCATCAAAAAATTTCGAAGAAATCGCCAAAGCAAATATAAACAATGAAAAAGATGTTTGTAGTGCAGATGAAAATAAATCAACATTGAATGTAAGCAAAACCAGAAGCAAAAAATGGAATTTTCATCTGTTATATTTAAATATTGTAGAACGTATCGCTATTTAGAATATTTTAATAATGCCGTGAAATGTCTAGCATGTAAGAAACAAATATACTTGTATAAGGGAAAGGGTGTTATTGAAATAGAATCGCACTGTAAAGGGAAGTTTCATTTAGAAGCAGTGAAAAAAAATCTAACCATGAGATGCAATAAAAAACTGGAATGAAGAAATGGTCGAGAAGGCAAAACAAAAAGAATTTTTGTAATAATGGTGAATTGCAATTTACCTTTTAGTGCACTAGATAACAATATTTTTACCGCATACAGATCGTCAAAATCTGATTTTGCGATTAAATCTGCATCTTGGTACCGCAAAACATTACTTGAAAAGTTTCTTAATGATACTCTAAACGATATTATGTATTTTTGTAATATTCCATTTTATATAATGTTCGACAAATTCACAAATTCGAAATCACAAAAAATTTGGAATGTTTTTATCGATAAGCTTAACGAGAATGTATCAGAAAAACCATTTTTAATGTAGACCATATTATTAGAAACATGCGATGCTATTGTAATTTACAAAGAAATTTAAATTGTTTTATCGAAAATACTGTGTGAGACAAGTAATGTGCACAATTTTTAAATTTTATTTCGGACAAAGCTTCATATTGCCTTTTGGTCGGTAAGAAATTACAAGAGATATATCTTGAACTTTACCATGTTACATGTTACATGTTCATGCCATATAATGCAAAACTTTGCAAAACTTTTGCACAGTGTTTACAGAAAGACTCTGCAGAAAGTGTTTAATTTGTATCAATAATTAAAGGACTTTTGTACAGAAATATACGAAAAAGAATCATTTTTACAAATGAAACCCACTTAACATCCAAAAATGCCAATTGATGTTTGTTGGGGAACCTGTCTTGAGTTTTTAGAATTTATATATCAAAACTACCAAATCATACAATGTTATCTTTTTAAGGAATTCAAAAATATAAACATCTATGAAATATGTATCTCTAGAAAATAGACGAATGAACTAAAGGTATGACATGAATATAGCGATTTACCCATAATCATAAAAAAATTATTAGAAAGTGGAATTTCAGTGGAAAATCAAATAAAGTATGTGAGAAAGCTTAAAAATATAATTACTCGACCATGTCACGCCGAGAATTTATAGCAAATTTTTAATAATGATCCAGGATATGCGTACTGTAAAGATTTTTGTATTTTATCATGTTCCGTCAATACAAGATGTCTTAATATGTGACCACTTTCTTCGGTTTGGGTAGACAAGATCTTTCAGCCAATATCGATATATTCTAGATGATTTAATAGAAAGCATGACAACAGATACAATGAAACACTTAATATTTTTCTTTTTCGATAAACGGAATTAACTTTAAATCATATTATGAGTTTCTTTACACTCCAAATATTTTTTGATTTTATTTGAACCCATAATCTTCAAAAAAATCCAACCCCTTATCGGTATTTAAAATATTAGAAAAATATTTCTACGGGTATGTTATCATCCGTTATATTAAAACCCCTTTAATTAAATGGAACATTAAATGGCGACAGCAGCAGAGAAAAATAGTGACAAGAAGAGTCACTGCGGCCAAGAGACCAAAAAATACTATGGGGGATGGTAAGTTAGGAGTATGAGATAATGTTAAAAAGAGTGGCTGAGCATGAAGCTGCTATATTTATATAGGATAAAGCCAGTAAGGGATTAAAGAAGAAAAAAAAGGAGTGGTAGAAGAAAACAATAGACTGGACCGAAGCCAAAGAATAAGCTATCGAGAAAAGAAGAGGAGCACATACGGGTGTATGAGAGAAAGCGAGTATTGATATTGGAAGCGGAAGTCGAGAAAAGGAAAAGGATGGTGCAAAAAAAGTAAATATGCAAGTGATAAAAAGGACAGGGAGAAGATTCAGGGTGCCGAAAAATTTGAGTGTTATAGGTGTGGAGGGCGTGGATATCTAAAAAGATGGTGCCCAGAAAGATTCTGGTAATTATAGTAAGGAACGGGATTTAAGTTATATAAAATCTTTTAGTAAGGAAAATTTTGGTATTCCGAGAATTTTGGACAGAGGAAAAAAAGACGAAAAATTATAGGTGTGGATGCTGTTTATATAGTTAAAAATTTTAAGGGAGTTGCGTATGAACGAGGAGAGGAAGATTGATTTTTGTAGTAGTGACAAGTGTAAGATAAAGGCGCCTTAAGGACAGAAATTAGTACAGTTTTATTAAGAGTTCCTGCAGGAGTTGCTAAAAGACACTAAAGATAACATAAGAGGGTCGGAAAAAAGAGGAGTTATCAAAAGGTCAAATTCACTATAGAGGAACCCGATAGGGTATTAGCCAAGCCAAAGGGTGGAATAAAATTAGTTTCTAATTATATTGCATCTAATAAATTAGTCGAGAAAGACCCATACAAGCGTAGTAATATAAATGAGGTATACGAAGTACAGCAGAATGTATAATATTCAGTGTCATATATCTGCAAGATGCCTATCATTTATCGAGATTGAAGAGTGTGACAAATACAAAACGGCGATTGTATTTGATTGTAGAGTATTTATGTGGGATTCAATGGTCATGTGCTATAGAAATAGCCCACGGAATCTTCAAAGAGTTTTGAATTCTATATTTGATGATGTTCGAGGGAAAGGGATATCGATATACATAGATGACAATTTAATCTATGGGCAGACGACAGAGGAACAATAAAATAGGCTGAGGATAGTTTAGAAAGATTGAGCCAGAATGTTTTAAGATAAATGAAACGAAAATTCAGATAGCACACTGGGAAGTAAGATTATTAGGAGCTAGGAAAAATCGAGGAAGAAATGAGGCTCGCAAAAATTACGAGAAATGAGGCAATGGAAAATCCATAGCTCGCTGATATGATATCTTGAAGAAAATTCTGGGATTTGCATTTGGGTCCGAGAATGTATCTTGCAGTTTTCAGATACGACCGTTATATGACAAACAGTCTGTGAGAGAATAATAAAAGGTGGATGATGACGCAGGGAATAAAGGATAAATTTGAGAATTACAAGAAGAGCTTGGCTGAGATGCAGGCAGTTGAGCTACCAGATTATACTAGCGATTTTGTACGCAAGACAGATGCGTCAGATACGGGGTTGGAGGCGGTGCACTTACAGCAGGTAGAAGGTAAAATAAAACCGATTTTTGGGCAAGTTAACAATTGACGCCGAAAAAAAGGCGGTATAGCATTATTGGAAAAGATGTTAGGGATTTTTTTGGGCTGGGAGAAAATTGGAATATGAATTGCGAGGGAGACGATAAAACTTTTATACGGATTTTTCTGCACTAGAAGCAATTATGATTAAAGACAGCACGGAAAAAAGAAGGATCATGAGATGAAGCGAAAAACTGCTTGGCTAATTTTTTCAAATAAAATATACAGGCCAATAAATTTGGAAGGGGCGGATGCGTTATCAAGGATTTATCAGGAAGATGAGAGACAGAGTGGGTGGTACAGACTAAGGAGAAGAGGAGTAAGAAAATTAAGTAAAGATGCGAAGTAAGAACAAAAGTGAAAAAGAAGGAAAAAGGATATGGAAATTTTATAGTGGGGAGAAGAGCTTGATTCTAGAGGTATGACACCGATAGGGATTGTACGTTGACGCCATGAAAAACTATAGCATCGAGGTATATGGCCTACGCTACATAATCTAGACTAACATATTCGCGGCCAGGGATGAATAAGCCGGCGAAGAATTATTATAAGAAGTGACGAAATGTTTAGTATTTAGCAGAAAAAAACGGCAAGGTAGTAAATTTGTTGCGACCACACGCCCTTTTAAAAAGGTAGCGTCAGATCATATCTAATTTAGAGCACAAGGTGTTTATGTTTTTTTTGGCGGTAGATTATTTTACGCGGAACGCGTTTTTAGAGATAATAAAAGAGAAGAAAGCAACAACTATAAAAGAAATACTTTTAAAATGACTAAGAGAAAATAAAGCGGACCAAAAAAACTGGTAGTAGAAACGAATTTAATAATAAAGAAGTTAAAAGTTTGTGTGTCGCCGAAAACATTGATTATAGAGTTGTGAGTGTAGGTCGCATGCTAGTAATGAGCAGGTGGCAAACCTATACGGACAACTATAAAAGGCCTAGCTAAGAATGAAAACCCGGAAAGCGAAGATAAAGTACAAGAGATAATATCGGCTTATAAAATAACATATCGCGTAGGAATAAAATGTCTACCGATGAATGCAAGACAACAGAAGGATACAACAGATTTCATGCAGTTCAATTACGGTTTAGAGAGTATGGTGTAAAGTTAAAAAAGGGATTTAGAGAAGAGTTCCAGGAAGAAGATTTGGTGGGGATAGCTAAACATGAGAACTTGGGGCGGTTTTAAAAGGAATAAAAGGTGACTATTTAGAAAATAGTAAAGTACAGTATAAGTTGGATGGAGATTCTTATTTTATGCAAAAAAGAGGACGGTAGGGTCATCAAAAGCAGACATTATGCCATTAAGAAGATGGTAAATGAGACGTACCTGCTGGCGACGGGGATGTTATAATCCGTTATATTTAGTCCCCTTGTATATAATGGAACATTACAGGGGTTTTAAATATTACAAAAAAAATCGCAAGCAGTTTCGTGAATCGCACTTGCAAAAAAATAAAAATTGATTTTTGCTTTTAACCCTTGTGGCTTCTGTCACAAATATGTGAATTATTACTAACCCCATAAGAACCAGGAAGCTATATCAAAAATAGAATTGAGCCCACATAAAACTTCCGATTAATATAAAAACGTTTTATAACTTGCATATCAGTGTCTTTTGCATTTATAAAAGTGGTTTTTTACAAGTTATATATACGATTTATTATATAAAATGCATTTGGTTCTTCGGTCAAATCACATACAGTGAATTTTCTCTATAGTGGACAAAAAAAATATTTTATCATAATTTTTTTATTGATCATAAATAATTGCTACCCATATTTTTTTTTGCCTTGTAACACATTAAAACATGCGTTCCTTATAGTGGAATTGGCAAAATAAAAACCCTTAAAAATTTATAAAAAATGAGAAAAGAGGCAACCACTACTTAAATTAACATTTATAATGACGGTAATAGAATATAGATGCACAAATTTTATGCGTAGGTATTTTTACGTGTATTTTAAGCTATAGAGAGATTCCACTATAGAGAGATTCCACCAATGGTATCAGATAGAGTAGAACCCGATAAAGAAAAAAGAAAAAGGCACTCCCTTTATAATTGCCATTATGGAAAAATTTAAAGGTTTTTTTTTTTTTTACATATTTATAAACTTTTCTGAAAAAATGAAAGCATTATGGAGGCTATAAATAAATGCATTTTGTGTATATTGTGTATATTTTTATAAACATGCCGGAGTGTTTTTAACATAAAATGGGGATGGTAATTTATATTTTATTGATATTATTGGTGCAAAAATTACATTAGGAATTCTCAATATATAAATTTCTGAGTATTTAGAATTTTTACTATTCTAAATTTTTACTATTTGGAATTACGTAAATCCGAAATTCTCTATATGCGAAAGACCGAGTATTTAAAAATCTCATTATTCAGAATACTAAGTATACAAATTGAGAGTGTTCATACTATTAAGTATTTTTAATTGGGATTATTTACATTAATTACTATGTTTTTTTAATATTTTTTGCTTCCTAATAATAGAAATTATTACTATTTGTAATTTCGAGTATTTTGAATTGTAAATATTTGGAACGCGTACTTTTCAGAAAAACCGTAACATAATATTGAATACTCAGCAATCTTAATAGTAGCTTTTAAATATTATAATTCTAAATGCACGGTAATTCCGTGAAGTAAAAATTTCGAATACTAAGAATTGCGAAACTGGATTTTTGGCATATTATAAATTGCAAATATTAAGAATTCCAACATGTGTAAATCCAAATACCGAAATTTAAAAAAAAAAGAATTCCAATTTTTGGATATGAAATAGTAAAAATTCCACATACTCAGATTTATATATAGTAGCAAAAAAAAGAAAAAATGTATTGAAACGTATAAATGGCAATATGAAACTAACTAATGAGTAAATTCAAAAAAAAAATTTATTTATTAAAGTAAAACTGTATCTACTATACGAAAATAGGGGCCCATAAGGAGATAAAATATCCCTCTATAATGGTAGGGAAAATAGGGTCATTATGGAGGGAGGGCCTGACAAATTTTGATACCCCTGGATTCCCCTATAGAGAGATTTTACTGTATATGTGATTTTGCTGCTTTAGTGGTATAAAAATAAATCACATATATGCAGGCTGCTTTTTTAACGGGACTTTTGTAAATAGTTAAATACGGGACAGTTTTACAAAATTCCGGACCTTTTTTACGGCAAATACGAAATAATGTTTTTTAAAGCACAAATAAAACAATAAAACAATAAAATTGTAAATACTTTAAAATTATTAATAAAAATATTGTTTTGGCAACCTAAAAATGCGTATACTGCTTTTTATAAGGAAGATATTACGGAAAAAACAACACGAGTGAAAAAGTAACCAGAAACTTTTACAGCAAAGAAAAAGAAGGATTATTTTTATCGGAAATAATTTTTGAAACGAATACTAATTGACATGGTCTTATACAAAAATATTTAGACATACGTTATAAAAAAATCGAGTTACCAGTAAATCAAGGCTGGATTTATATATACTTACTTCATCATTATTTTTTGGATCACACATAAATAAATGCACTTTTTAGAATTTTTTTATGCAAATGAAAGCATAATTACTTTTCATGTAGCTTTAAAAAAGAAAAAAGTATTTGCTAACAATTATGAACTAGTTGCTATATAGAAGCACTTTGTAAGTATTTTCGATCAATACTTCGTAAGGCTGGGCACTAGGGATGAGGATCTGATCTTTTACGATCTTGATCTAGCCTCTATACGGATCATATTTATTGATCTAAAATTAGATCCATGATCTATGCTAAATTCAGATCCATTTAGATCATATGATCAATTCTAGTAAAATACAAAGGAGTAATGGTGTTTTTTGGAATAGGTTGACTGCGTAAAAAGTTGTGTATTACTAAACATTTTTGAAGATTTAATTAAGAAAGAAATGTTAAAACCTTTTTTAAAATTGTCAGTAAATAATAAATTTTATATTCTACATGCCTAATATTAAGTGTTTTATAATGAAATCAGCATTTCTAAATTTTGGATCCCAATATAGGATTTTTTACATAATTCCATATATTTTTTGATGTCATTTAGGGGGTCAATAATAAAAATATATAATGAATAAAAATGACCGAAAATGATCTAGATCCTATAGATCTTTTTTTGAAAGGATCGGAAAAAAGGATCATACTTTAAAAAAGATCCAATCCTTATCCCTACTAGGCACTCATGGGTAGTGATGACTTTTTGGGTTTACTCTACTCTACCCATTTAAAAGTATAAAATACTTTACTCTACTCATTAGTTTCTATGGGTCATACATACATTTCGTACTGTAAAATAATCTTGTAAATGATATAGTTTATCGACTTTTAAAATTAAATGCCTTGAAATATACCAAAAAATGCCTAAAATGCATTTAAACTTTAGGCTTTGTATTTATAAGTAAGACAAGCCTTGTTTAAAACGAAAAAACCCAATTAATACATACTCTGGGCAATATTTAAAAATTTAAAAAAATAAATATTTTCATGCAGTAAGTATTTTCGTGGAACGTTATAACGGTTAAGCAAAAAAACATAGCATTTGCTAAAAATACTGAGGTAATATTATAAAATAATATTTAAGATTATTTGTTTACATACAAGTTTATCTACATAATTTTGTCCAAAATAAAATAATTGTAAAAAAAAATAAGAAGTAAGAAATATTATACTTTTAAAGTATTATAAGCACGGGTTTTTTTTCAAGCGGGTTGGGTTGCGGGTCATGTAACACGGGTTCATTGTGCAAAAGCGCTGCGAAAATATATTCTTGCGTGAAATTAAATTGATATATAGATGACATTTTTTTTTTAATTTATTGCCATAGTATGTACAAATGTCATCTTCATATATTTGTTATATTAGACTCAAAAAAATAATATTTGATATATAAGACTAAGCTTAAATGTTTGCAATAAATTATAAAAACGCAAGGCATAAAACTTACAAATTTTATTGATATTTACATATTATCTTTTTGCCGCATAAAAGATGTTTCTTTATACTTTTTGTATTGATGGAGTATTATATTTTTGCATGCCTAAGTATATATTAGACAAAAAAATAAACACAACAAGTCGCAAAATAATTTACTCATTAAGGACATGTATGATTGTATCCTTAATAAATTACATATTCCTAAAATTGATCATAGTCCCCCCATGAAACATCCTAATCTTTTTAAAAAAGCATAACAAAGTGTAATATTTTACAGATACACAAAACCACTATTATTACTTTTGCACTTGTACACTTTAATTTCTATTATTTACATTCAAGTAAACCTAAGGGATTTATAAAGCACTACGGTGTTTTTTTTCTCGTAAAAAGAAGAATGAAAAAATTTAATTTGAAGTTACCCCAAATCCAAACATCGGGTAAAACCAAAATAGGGAAATGTCAGACCCGTTGTGTGTTTATCAAAAATACCTTTGGAAAAATCATTAAAACTTTTTATGAGATAGAAAACCAGTAGGAGCCAAATTAAAGAAATTTTATTCCACCTTGCAGTAAAGAGTTTTTATTCTTGAATAACATCCTGTTTAGCTTCTTTTTTTAATATACATGTACTAAATGCATAAAGAGCAAAAAAACAAGGTTTATGCAACATTAAATATAAAAAAATGGGCATTTACAACGCAAATACGAGATAAGAAAACAAGCATATACTAAACAACTATGTTTTACTTACATGAACCTGAACATGTATTACATCACAAGAACCCGAGCATAATATTTATAAAACATGTTTTCGGCCTTTAAGGTTTACTAAAATAGGTTTAAATTTTTTTTCCAACGTAAAATATAACAAAATACTACATTTTTGTTCGACCACTCATTTTTAGTAAAAGAATATAGTTACAGTTGCAAAAACACTAAAAAAAACAGCGAGTCGTTGTACGAATGCTCATTCGATTGAATTTTTTATAGACATGTCGTTGTATGTAATGTATGTTTGTCATGATAAAAACATATAGTTTTTATTCGTAGGTTAAAACCCAAACTGATACCCATTTTATCCATAGTGTTTAAATGCACAATAAAACATTTTTTTAAATACTTGCTTACCTTAAAAGACTTTGCATTAGTTTATACCTGGCATTTATAGCTATTTTTTAAAAAAATCAATCCAACGAAGCTACAGGTAAACATATGTATTTGGTATGTGTATCAAAAAACACTATAAAGTCAGTTATTTTATCTACAGTTGTATCGTAAGACTTAAATTAAATAAATAAAAGCTAAACACTTTTAAATGGTTCATAACTACAGAATATATAATATTTAAACTAAGTAGAAAAAGCAATTTAAAACCCTAAATTAATTGGCATGCGTATTAATCATTATAAATTTGTGTCGTTATGAAAAAAATAGTGAATAATAAATCCATATTATTTTTAATATTGTTTCGAAAAATCTACAAAAAATATGGAATCATGCGGAAAAGTACTAAAAAAAATAATGCACATGTTTACTTATCTTTGTAAAGCAACATAAAATGCATTTTGAAAATCAAAAAAACAACATTTATTACCAAAAAATCATTTATTGCATTAAAAGTTACTTTATTTCGTATTTATTTTTTCAAAGTAAAAATAAACATTTTCCTAAGTTTAAAAATACTCATAGCCGGTTTGTATAATTAACGGGCGTGCTCCATTTTCAGTCAGTATAGCTGCAACTAATATAGTTCTATCTTCAATTTTACTATACTGATGTTTTTTTTTGTTCCAAAACTTGCAGTATACCGAGTT
>JAQFYM010003543.1:0-18327 GCA_034694785.1 Agrenia bidenticulata | reverse complement strand
TTTATTGGAACAGTAATCATACGAAGAATAGTATCCCATATTGCATTTGTTTTTTGGTATATTCTTACTGTAAAATAAAATACAAACAAGCAATAAAATATGATTACCCGGTGGTTTTTTATACCTGTAGGTTATATAAGCAATTGAATAAACATGAGTAAACCTTTTATTCATACCTGCAAGAAGTAATATCTATGGGTATGTATAAAAACACACCCATAGTCTTTAATACATTTTGAAACAGTTTTTGATTTTTTTTTCTGAGTCATTTTATTATTTCGGCTTTATATTCATTCGACAAATAAGTTCTCTAATAGAAACAGTATATTTGTGATTTTTATCTGTTCATGAAGTTATATAACAAATAAGATGTCTATCTTTGGTGAAGTTATACTAAACTATTGCTTTATTGGCTTTTAAATAGCACAGAGCACAGTGTAATGCTTTTTGAATACTTTTCTGCTTTGAAATGGCTTAAATACGTATGCAAATAAGTTCCATTATGTAGTTATGATGTATATTTTTGACATTTAACAAAAAACAAAAACTAACGATAGAGATGCAAAAAGCAAAACAAAAAAAAAGAAATTGTTTATATACATTTTTCGAACCTTAGTATATTTTGTTTTTATACAAGAAAGCCTAGTATGTATTTTTTTATAAATAGTAGTTTTAAAAAAATGCGAGAAAAATTAAAAATTAAAAATATATTTGCAGAAAAGCTATTCTCCGCATCTTTTAACCATGACGTAAAAAAGTGTCAATATTACAGCAGGAGTTATTTTGTGATATAAATTTAAAAGGAAAAATTTCCGAATGCCCACCCCCCATAATTACAAAAAGACACCCTTATCAATATTTAAAGCATGAACATTGCTATAATAAGCAGATTTTATATTACAAAAGAACTTTGTAAACATCTTTAAATGTAAAATACTATTTACAGTTTTTTATAAAGCAACATTGGTTTTTAAATATTTATTTTTATATTTTTTGAAATATTTAAAGCGTATAAACATGCAATTTTCGAAATATTTTCATATTCAGAAAGTTTATCAAAATTAAAAGTAAACATAAGTATAAAAGAAGAAAACCTATATGTACCCATGTCGGGTTTTGCACAAACTATTGAGTTTCGGGCCGTGTTTTGTATAACGGTGGCTGGCATTAGATGTAATTCATCACTGCATTATGTTTTGTGCAATAAAATAAAAAAAAATACAAGACCGCAGGCCCGGGCAACCCGTTTGTCTCGGATTTTGCTGCACTGCAGGTTATGAATGTCTGTTAATCCGTTGGTTTTGAAACCGGGTAAACACCGTGATCCGGTCCGAGTAAAAACAAGCGTCTATGACATTAGTCTGTTTACTATCAAAAACCTAATATAAATTTTTGATAGTAGATATTATAAAGGTTTTTTCCCTTTTTAAAAAGCAAATTGTAAATTAGTATACATTTTTAATTTTATAGTTTATTATTAAAATATTTTTTTTTTATAGTGTGAGTTTTTCCAAACTCGTCTTCTTCTTCTAGCTTATATAGTAATAAAAAGAAAAGGTTTTTTATTGTATATAAAAAACTTTTCTTTTATTGTTAAAAAAATTTTTTTTTGATACTTGAAGACTTTTTATTTCGAGCAAAAAAAAAAAACATCTACTTTGAAAATTAAGACACGATTACTTTAACCATTCCTTATATACAAAAAAATGTAAGTTGTAAAGCAAATACCAAATAGAAAAAATGCATTTACGAAAAAAAAACTCAGACATCAACAAAAGCTTTTTAAACATTAACCCCACGTGCCGACACTATCATACTTTTTTACATCAAGCTCACAATAACAGCAAATAAAAAAAACAATGCAGTTGTAAAATACACTTACTAACCAAAGGTATATGATAACATATGGCCAAAGTTTACTAGCAAAAGCAAATAAAGTCTTTTAACATTAGAATACATATAAAGTCATGTTTATTCGTATACAAATAGCGTAGAAAATATATAATACAACAAATACCAATACCTTTTTATAATAGCAATTCCAGTGGTTTTGCCAAGTATAAAACAAGAAATGCACAAAAAACTTAATTGCAATTGCAGCTATAAGCTCTTAATAAAATAGGGCAAAATATTATGCAAACCACAAGAAAAGTATTTGCCCATAGCCTTTTGAAAACGAATTCTGACCAAAGCAAAACTTGATTTGTTGTTGTTGTCTATAACTAGCCAGCGGGCATGCGGGACAACTTACTCCGTTGCCGAAATGACCAAACAATATTAAAACACAAAAACGTTGGTTTTAAAAGTTGTTCGAGGCATAAGCAAAAAAATACAATATTGATCTGATAAAATACTAGATTTTTTTTTAAAACTTTTTTTTCTGCAACAAACAAGAACATACAAATAAAAGAAATTATAGAACTTTTAAGACTAATTTTATCTATAGGTAAACAAGTTATAAAACCATTCTCAAACACTAAGCAAACTTCACTTGTTCTCAACGTAAGTATTTTATTTGTAACTTGCTTTTAATCAACAGAATAGAACGTTTAATGCTAGACAAAAAGGGCAGTCAAAAAAAAAGACACACTCTTTCACATAATTAAATTAAAGGCGAAAAAAGGTTTTAATACTACATATATGCAAAGATTTTTGCGAGCACGTTAATAATTCGGTAAGACATAGGTTAAGGGTTAGAAATAGGGTTTGTTTAGTATAAAAACCCAAAAAAACTTGCTTTAATATTTGGCTTTACAAAAAATAATAAAACTTACAGAAAACATAAATGTGTTTTGTATATATCATATATACAATAGATTAAAAGAACAATATATTAATAAATATGTTGTCAGCATAACAACTCGCTCCTACTGCAAGATGTCGTTTTTGAACCGCGGGTATTGATCGTTATTTTTTGTTTTAATTTAGAGGCTATGAATAAAATATTTTTAAATAAAAAAAAAGCAAAAATATAAAAATCATCAGTATTAATCATTAAAGTGAAAATTACTAATATTACGTCGTCTCCCACATTTTTATATTTGTCAAAACTATTATAAATATTCCTTTAATTGTTATACGCTCTTTCCACTGACACTTAAGTATTAGGGCAATATTCTAAGCATTTATCACGCGGATTACAAACCAATACGCCTATGTGTTGCTATGACAATTCCGCGTGATGCCCACAGATAAATTGTCTAAATATTGCTGTTGTAAAAGTCATTATGTTTTTATAAAATAATTTTTGCGTTTAACTAGAGTTTCAATTGCCAAAGTGTGTGACTGCATCTTTTAATGCTCATAGAGGTGCTTTATACTAATTTAAAGGTACCATATGTCTAATATTTATTCAGTAAAATATATATATATTAGTATATTGGATGTTTTTTTTTTCCTTATATCTAATTTTGACGGGATTTTATAGAGAACAGAAAAATCCACGCGTTTTCCGCCTATCAAATGCCATTAAAAAGCAGCAGATATTGATGTTATCTAGTATCTGACATTTATTAAGTTTAAGATAAAGCTGTAACAAATTGAAGTGTGTAGATGTCAATCACAGAAAAAATTATATAAAGAGAACGTGTTTCTATAAATAGTATCATTTTTATATTTTTCTATGGCTGTCAAGAATAAACAACCCAAGACCGACTCATCCAACACCATATACTTTAATTTGTTTAATAATAATTTTTTCGAAAATCGGTATTTACAAAGTGTTTGTTAAAAAAATCAAACAAATAAAACAAGCATTGTTCTGTAGATAATATTAAATCAAAAAAAATTACATCACCTTCAATAGACAGAAAGCCATATAAATGCTGTTTGTTGTTGCTGATTTAAGCTTTTATAATAATTGACATTACGGGAAAAGGTATTTTGATTACATCGTTTAATAAAATCCTTACTTTATGTTTACTATCTTGTATAAACTGTAAAAAAATATGCGAACCATGGCATAAGCTGCTTATAGGATATATATAAAAAAAAATTGTAACGGCTGTCTACCAACTGACAGACAGTAGGCAGCCTATTCAGTATTCTAAACCCAAAAATATATCATTGATTGTTTTAACTAGAAATTCTTGCTAATATAAATCAACATTCTATAAAAACACTGTCTGCATCACATCTTGTAAGTTCTGTAGTCAATCTTAATAAGTTTTGGGGTATGTACCTTTATTTACTACAGCTGCCTAAATGTTAAACACTTTTTTTGAACTAAAACTATAAGATTTGTCAAGGTTAGTATAATAGGGTGTCTGTAGTTTTTTGATATTTCATTTAATTTTAATTGCCATATACAGGTAAAAAATTTATTTCTGCATTGCCTAGAGATATATAATGATAAAACCTAAATTCTGGTTTTAATATTTGGAGTTTTGCTTCATCTATTGCTGACAAAACTACATTTGATTTAATAATCACTGCTAAAAATAAATTTAGATTAATTTTACGTATCATTTCCAGCAGCCTATTGTTCCTCAAAGATAAATGCGTAAGATATCGATTTTTCTGCGTATATCTTTATGCTACACGAATTGAAAAGACCATGATCCTTCCCCCCATATTTTGTTATTTTTTAGTGGCAGCTTAAACACTCGCTTTTATGATCATTACGCTATTAAAGGTATTTTTTTGATGCGCGAAACTCTTCAACTATTTTTTTTCGTGTTCTGTGGAGTAGATGGTACTGATTTATAAGTGGATCAATTGCGCGGAAATGTTTTTGAGCTGATATTTTAGAATTTTTTTTTATGTTAATTTATCGTCTTTAAATCATATTTTCTTAATCATGAAAATCAGCAACCCATATCTGCGCATCGTAAACAATTTTCTAGTCATTTTTAGTATCGTAAAGTCGTTCATGCTAATTATTTTGTACATCTGTAATTATTTTAGCTCTTAATCAACTACAAGCTCATTTTTCTACTTTTTACTGTTTTATAGGCACATAAAAATGGTTCAATTCTTTTTATAGTTGTGCAGTTTGTATAGATTTCGTGTTTATTTTGTAAGGGTTGCGATGGCGGAGCATTTTTTGCATTAAAGGTTACGAACAACTGTTATAACAAGCAATCTTACAGCAAAACCTGTTTTTAGATAAATAACATTGTTTGTTTTGCATTTGAGTTTTTTTTTGTAGTTTTTGTTTCTGCTTTTAAATATATTTTTCGGCGTCTTATTCTCATTTCTATGAAAACAGAAAACAAAAAATTTTTAGTTTACAAATTTTGAACTATTTAAAAACAGAGTTTTCAAGCGACCTTACTACAAATAAAACAACAAAAATACATATTTGTGATTATAACTTGTCATTTTTGTTATAAAATAAAAAAAAAAATTGATCCCTACCTGCGGGCGAGTTTATAACAACTAACCCAAAGGCGAGTTGTCTAGCAACCATTAACGTTCAGAGGGAAAGACATATTTAGTAAACACAAGACAAGTATGCGCACACAGAACGTATGTAACAACTTTCATAATTTCAGTGATAAAAAAAAATTATAGCGGGTTTTTAAGGTAAATCTTGTATATCAGTAATATTGTGTATAAAAGCGCATTTTGTTGTTAGCAAATACATAAAAAATCATCGCAACACATCCTTTTGTACTTTAAAACCCTAGAATATTTTTTAAAAGAGTTTATGACTTTTTTAATGTATATGCATAGCGATGGACTTTTTTTTATGAGTTTTCTAGATTTATCTAAACAGTTTTTTTTGTTTTTTTTTCTTTGACGTTTTTTACAAAAAACTGCTAAAATTTAATTTTGTTGCAATGGTACTTTGTATAGTTTTCCTAAAGTGGTTTTTGAACATATTCAGCAACAGAAAATCAAAAATATATCTTTAATAACTTGACTACTTTATGCTTATTTTGACGCGCATACAATGTAAAACGAATATGTTGCCTTACGATAAAAAGTGTATTAGTGAAAAATCTACAGATACACAAAATATATTTTTAGAAACTAAAGATGTTTGTAATAAGTTGACAGAGACAAAAATGTGTATCAATAATGTTCTAATTTTGTTTTTCCTTTTCGGCTGTAGATGTTTTTTACGCATTAAGCTCGGCCTCGTAAAATACTCCCTTCTCTGCCCATATGTATCTGCTTTTACACTGCCTGTACTGCGCATCCTTATAAAACAGCATATATCATAATCAAATAAAAGGAAAATGCATAAAATGAATACGTAAGTCTAGACATTTTTCGAAAAAACTATAAATTGTGCTGACTATATTGCTGATAAAAATTAGGAGTCAAAACTTAAGAACTGGACTAGAGTTATATAAAATATTAATTTGATGCCAGTGAAATGAAACATTTGACAATATGTCACAGTAACAAGTCTTATCACATTACTGATACCTTATATATTTTTATCGATGACGCTTTTTTGACGTAGGCTAAAGTTCAATATTTGTATTATCGTGTGGGGTAGATTTAGCACCTCCTTCACGGGGTGGCTTTATTCACTGGGTATTAAAATATCAAATCTACTTCATTGTATGTTGTGTGTTTATATAGTTTATACCACCGAGGCGCTCCAATAAATATTATCTGTCTCTTTTACTACTAAAAAGGAAATATCTCTACTCAATACCCAATCAATATAAGAGCCAGGGAAATAGAGGCGCTCAAAAGAGACCGTTCATGCCATGGACATTAACTAGTGGTTGCGCTAGATCACCTTCCTGTGTAGGGTCAACCACCTAGACTTGAAACTAAGTGTAACGTACCAACCACCCCCACCCCCTTCCGCCCGCCTTGTGCCCCCCTTCTATCCCAAGTCGGTGGAACTGAGCTATGACAGCCGCAATATGGTTTACAGTAAACTATTTATTGAATTTAATAATTGCTCGGAAAGAAGCGGGGACAGACAGGACAGGCACTATGCTTAAGCATAAATGTTTACAACCCCTTTTTTTTATCTAAAGATGTGTACTGCGTGTCTCACAACAAGTATGCCTTCTATTGTTTTTATATCGTATGTAGTGTGTGCCTGCGTTGCAATGAAGCTTCCTTTATCTTTAATTCAAGGTCATTTTTTTTTGCCTTTCTTTTTCTTGCATATATACATAGCTCTCTATTTCTTGCTTCTCTAGAGGTGTATGTTTTTATAAAAATTCTTGCGCATATTCTTTTCCTATTCTCAACACATTATCTTTGTATATTGCTATGGATGCCTTACGTGTAGACATATCGTCAGTTATTTAGAATCTGCGAATATTTATTATAGTGGCTTCCGTTTTTCTTCTTCATAAGTTGCCTGTAGATTTCATAAATGCATTGCGTAGAGCTCGGTTGACTCTTTCAACTTAACCGTTCGCTTGGTGATAATATGGTGGAGTTTTTTCAAGCGCGCAATAATGCGAAGCACACCAACCTTTTATATCTTTCTGCAAAATTCATTTCCTCCATCGCTTTGGATTTTCAAAAAAAAAAAAAGTGTAATCCTATTAATAAATTGTACAATATTACTTGAGTGTGTGTCGAAAAAACGGGTGCGGAGATTCTTTACCGAGAGCGAGTCAATAATTACTTATATTCTTTCTTAAGGTGACATTTCTAAAAAGTTTTTACCCACTCATCCCCTACATAAGATACCTAGATGTGTTTACAAGATTTTAATACAGGGCTATCATACTTAATGCATGTCTTGTATGATATAGTATATATTGTATTTTCGTTCAGAAAATTACATTCCTTCCTTTTCTAGATCTGTCGTAATATTTTTTCTGTGATTATTTACCCCATATAAACACAAGACTACATCAGAAAAAGACTTACCGATTCCTCCACCGACGCAAGCAGTATAAGGTGTGTTGAAAGGAATAAGGTGAGATTGGAGTTGACAGTATTATAAGCCGGAAAGATATGTACAGAGGTTTTTGGTTTTTTTTTTACCTGGTGGTTTAAGTATTTCTGTTTTGTCGACTGGAAGATTTACAAGCGGGTTGGCAATGCAACGACGTAATTCAAGGGCGGATGATTGATTATCTTGTTCTAATACAGATTTTGTTTTTTTTATTGTTTGATAATGATGTTTTTAGTAGAAGGCTGAATTCCTGATGTTCTGGAAATGGGTAATCCCCCGCTTAAAACTGTCTGCTTCTATTCATTCGACATATATGCAATACGTGACTACAAAATTGAATCTCGCGCCTTGCGAAGCACCTGTTTACTCTTGCAGAACCAAATTCTGCATTACTTTTCAATTCTAGCATTGCTTTATGGTCGAGTACTAAAATTAATTATTTCCCTGTTATAAAATATACATTTTTTTATTGTGCCCAAAAGGCCGCTAAAACTTCTTATTCCATTATTTTAAAGTTTATTTCAGTTTCGGAAAATCCTCTACTAATATATGCTTTTATTGTGTTGTTCTGTTTAAGCACTGTCCCTATATTAATATTTGATGCGTCAAAAGGCTAATATTATACATGTTAATTAGGGATATTCAATCCTTAAGCATTACTTCAAAGATTTTGTATTTTTAAAAGCATTGTTGTTGTTCTTCGGTCCAGAAACTTTATGTTCTTTTTAGCAATTCGAAAAGTGGCTTTAAATGGAGAGAAACATTTACAAAAAAATGTGATCATGTTTATCCATCCTTGTAAGCGTTGATACTGTTTTTTTTGTTAATGGGGATGGCATGCTTTCTTTTTCTTGTAAACTATTTAATGTAAGCTTTATACTATTTTTACTTATTGTTTATGTAAGAAAGTCAATATTTGTAACAGATAAAAATCGCTTGTCTTTTAAAACAATCCTGTTATATTTACCGAACTTTTTCGTCAATTCCTTTACGTTTTCGTCATGATCTCGTTGATTTGCATCAAAAATGAAAATGTCTATGATAACTCAGCTTCTTTTATTATAAGATCAGTTACAATTACGATCATGTAACGCTAAAAAATTGGCGGTTGGTTTGCGCAAACCTTGTGGCATCATAGTAAAGTCTATTAGCGCTCTCCGGTGTATAATGCAGTTTTTCTCTGTCGCATGGTCTGCTTTTAAACCTGAAAGAATCCGTCTTTCGGGGCGATAAGTGTGAATACTCCGCGATCTCTTAGCAGCATAGTTATTACAATATTCGACGGATTTTATATCAACCAAGGTCTATTAAATCATAACGTCTTCGTAAGTCAACTTCAAATCGTATTAGTACTGTCTGTTTTCTACCTAATACTACTACATTGCATCATTAAAATGCTAATTTATCTACTATTCCTGTACTTTCTAGTTCCTATACAAGCATTAAAAAGTTCGTTTTAGTTGTAAGTCTCCTTTTATAGTAGCCCAACTGACTAGTGTGTTGCTTTTCTGTGTTTATTTTACATTCTATTAGAATTTTGCAATCGTCAAAATTTTCATCAAGCGCCGATCTTCCTAATAAAGAAAAGTGTGGAAGGTGGAGACTCATAATATATAGATGCACGGTAAATTTTTAATTATTGATAATGAGTATAAAATCTCTATATCTTCTACTTGTCACTGTTTTGCCATCTGCCAAGCCATTTTTGCAGTAACATAGAATAGACCAAAAAATTATTTAGTATACTTACGGCTCCTTATGCATAATTGAGTTATTTGCGCCAGTATCTCGTATAACAGACATTTTGCGACAATATAAAAGACTGTATACCATGCTAGATTTTTATTTTTTATTTTTTGCAAGTATACTATCCTTTTGGGAGCATGGTCTGTGTCAATGCCTCATTTGACTACATAAATAGCATGATCTTTAATACAAAACTACAATTTGACAGTAGTAGAAATTTCTTCTGTGCGGTTTTCGGCATAAGAAAAGTGTGCGTATTTCTTCCATATCACTCTTCTCTTATGCTCCGTATCACATGTAGAGTTTAAGCAAAAAGAAGTGTCTCTTTGTTAGGTGGTAGCCCTGTGTTCCGTAGTTCTATGAAGATCTGTACTTGTTTTATATTTCATACATCAGATCATACCTTGAGTTTATATACATGACTACTCCGGTTTCTAGTCTTATATTATTACAATTCTTTTAGGCTATCTATAGTGCAAAATGCAATAAATTCTTGTTTGAAATCATTCCAATTCTCGGGCAAGTCGTTTGCTATAGCACCTCGCGTATAATACCAATCTTGTATTTCAGTTGAGCTTCTGTTGGCAATGCCAGCAATTTTGCTATGCAATGATCTGTTTGCGAAACCCTTTTCTTTTTTGATTATAAAAAAGCGAATTTTTACGTGATTTCCTTTTTTTTCTGTAAAAGTGCAATTTACCGATTGTGAAAATGTGCTATTGCATTGTGTTTTGCGTTTGTTTAAGCAAACCTTGCAATTTCATGCTCTTTTTTCTTTAGCTTCATTATATGGCGCTTCCGTGCCATGTTTGGATTTAGCACCTCCTTTACGGGATGGCTGCTGTTTACGAGGAAGAGAGATGTCTTAAATTTATTTTTTTATTAACTTGTTGTGTGTTGTAATACCTTCCACATCTAAGTGACCAATTTATACTGCTTGTCTCTTTTATTTCTAAAAAGGAATATCTCTTATCAATAACCGATCAATAAAAAAGCAGTAAAATCTAAGGCGCTAAAAGAAACCGTCACGTCAAGGACATTAACCAGTGGTTGCGCTTGATCACTTTTCTATGGGAAAAAGGATGGGTCCACTTAGACTTGAACCTAGGTAGACCCTCATAACCACCCCACCCCCCTCATGTCGGTGACAACTGAGGCATGACAGCCTAAAAATGGTTTGTAGTAAACTAGTCATTGTATTTATGGGTCGGGTGGAAAGAAGCGGAGACGGAAAGGAATAGGCATATCATTAGCGTCACTGCAAACAACGTGTTATAGCAGTTAGAGTTAAGAAAGCGTAGTTGTTTTCTACAAGGAACATTTACTTGCATCACTTAGACCATTTATGCATTTTCTTGCATCATAACTTTCTGTTTACTGCATATTTGTTATTGCTTTAATGTAGCAGGGTATTGTAAACTACTGTTTAACAAAGTATCCATCTAATTGCGATTGCTCTCGATTTTTATTTGGAAAAACATGTAAGATAATATTTTTCAAGTACAAAAAACCAAATAACCTTATCAACTACACGCATTTACTATTTTTGAAAATTTTTGTTAGTAATTAAGCGCAATACTGACTTTTTTCAGTTTTGCCAATGCCTTTTTTGCATTCAGTACTTTTATCGTAAAAAATTGCTAACTATGTATCTGCCCATAGGTATCTGCAATAGCACATCCATATCAAAATTACATAAAAAAACGAACTTAAGTATAGTTTAATTTTATCTTGGCATTTCGCTTTACTTTGTACAATATACTGTTAGTTACTGTAATTACTAGCATTAACTGCATTTTCGGTAACATTTTATACTTCAGAGAGAAATACTTGTGCGTTGTATATGTAATTTTATCGTTATTTAATTTTATAAAAGTATAGTTCGGCTTTAAAGAAATAAATAAATGGTACTGTTACAGCAAAATTATTTTTTTTTTTTATTTTTATTTTTTTTTGCGTTTATGACATGTTTATACTGATACAGTAGGTTTATAAAAAAGCTTTCGTGCGCAAATTACACTTAACAAGCTTCTATTAGATTCTGAAATACATTTTACGCAATAAGGAAAGTAGCTTTGTTTTGCATCTTTATAATAAGTATTTAGGTTTGTGTTTGTTTTGAATAATGCAAAACGGCTTTTTCACTATTTTATTTGGATAGGGTTAATGAAATGACAAAAAAATTATATAGAAATATTTTAAAAAAGATTAAATCTTTTCGTATAATTTATTTCCTAAAAATAAAAAGCAATTATATTTTTACTGTTTAATACAATCACTGTATAATTGAGATCAGAGGGGAATATAATTTTTAATCCGATAAACGTATATGTAAATGTTTAAAAATATTACAAAATTTTTTTATGATGTTACCTTTATTGTATTAAATTATAATATTATAGTTGTTTCTATTAATTTTTATGTGTAATCATGCGGTGAACAGGCTTGTTTTTAATTAAAAAAAACATTATTTTATAAGCAGATATTATTATAAAAATTAATTTCATAAAATAGATTATTTTTTTGTTATCAAAGATAGTATAAACATGTTTTCTTATTTTGCCAATGTTTGCCTTTGTAATAAATAACATAATGTAATTGTATTTAATTTCACGCGGTATAGTCTAGCCATGCACTTTATGTAGGGGTAAAACTTGCATTTTATTGTATAAGTTGAAAAATATATACTGTGCAAAAAAAAAATTGCTACCTTTTAAGTAAGCGGTTTTTTTTTTTCATTTACAAAAGTAATACTTATACAAACAAGTATTTGCTAAAAATGGCCAAAAAGAACTAGGGTGTGTTTTACACTGGTTTTAAAGCAAAAAAACTTTAAATTAGTTAAATAAAGACTTATAGTTACAATGAGATATAGCTCATGATAACAATACACATACTATTAGTAGCCGCGGCTACATCTGCCAGTCTGCTCAAAACAAAAGGTGAGCAAATTTTGCCCATGTCAATTTTACTGTAAGGTATGTAAATTAAAACTTAAAAGAGTTAGCACATTAATTCTAAGTATATCATGTCATTGAAAATCAAATTATACAAAAAAAAATTATTTCATATTTTAATTGATCTTATTTTTTTTTTTTGTATCAATCACCCCTAAAACTATCCACACCCTAACCCTTCCATATTAATTTATTTATTTGTATTGAATGTGGATAATTTTACTAAATCGTTTTTTTTATAATTTACTATGGCTTATGTATAGACGTGGTGAGTTAAGCAAAAGCGAGCTGTTTTTGCAGGCGTAGGAGTTTGCAACCGACTCTTATAAAACTGTTGTTTGTAACTTGGAGAACTGCACACACAACGCATTTTTTTATAGTTGCAAATGCTTAAGTTTTCAATTTTTCGTAAAAACGTATAATATTGCGTTTCATTTTAATATATCGGCAACGCATTATAGCCATTTTCATAGCCTGATAATAGTCAGTTTTTTCTGTGGTTAAAATTGTTTTTATATCTAAACAAGCAGTCTAATTATATATACTGTACGGGAGTGGATTTTGCAATATTTAAATTTGTCTATATTAAAAATTTTTCTGCACTTTTTTAACAACCATTAATACTTTTGTGCTAAAAAAATGCACCGAACACATATAGATAACTCATATACGAAAAACTTATATTAAAATACAAAGCAACAAGTTAACATACTTGCATCGTTTTTCCGTGTATTTTTATACAGTAAAATAGCATCTATTGACCGTAAGGCACTCGTTTTTATTAAATTCTGGTTGCGGTGTCTTCATGATGATTTTAATGCACGAGCTTATTGTGCCCAAATCGTTCACACACAAATATTTTCGATGCTTTTTTGTACGGTTAACATTTTTTAGGGCCCTTTTTTTGCTCAAAAACAAATTAATGCCCCACTTTTTTTTCTTTATTTCAATTATTGCCCATAAATCAGTCTTTAGAGACAAGAAAAAACAACACTGTGCTAACAAAAATTATGATTTAGTATATTAGCTTGAATGTATAAAAACTATGTAAAAGGACCGTCGATAATGTAGATCAAAAAAGAATCAAATACTATAGGATAAACAAACAAGGGCGCTAAAAAACTAGGGAAAATGAAATTAACAGATTGACCTTAAATACAGTAAAAAAACTTAAACAATCCAATAAAGGAATATTAAGTTGTATTTACAATGAATAACTTAGTAAATTAAGGCGCCAAAAGAAAAAAAAGAATTTGAACATAATGAACTTGTAAGCTTTTATAAATACTAATATTATGCCTAACTGAACTGATAAGCGATTTATTTAAACTATACACAATAAACGACAAAAGTATAACTAAATGGTACAGTAAATGTACATGAACAGATTCTTAATTAAGCGCTTAACAATTTTATAGAAAAGGTAAATCATACAAGCAAATACAAAAACAGGGCAGTTTGCGCAAAAAGCATAACAAGATATTTCTGTAAAATGCGAGAAGACTTAATGCGGATTAAAGCAATAGTAATATATGTATTTTTTTTTATTATTAACAACACATATAATTTAATATTCTTTATGTAAAAAAATAATTATGACAATTTTAAAAAAAAGTAGGATTCTTGTTTAGGTTAAGTTTAACAAAATAGTTTAACTAATAAATTTGCATTTCCTTGCTCTTTAATAGCAAAGTTTATTTACGCGCAAGCCTTTAACTACAATCACAAATTATTTACAATGTACTGTCTTTTTTTTACTTTTCGCCGTTTTTTATGTTTATAATTGTAGCCAATCGCGTATCAGTTTTATTTGGTACTTTGCTTATTTCATTCTTGCACACAAGTCCATCTTGTTAAGAACCTTTTTTTTTGCGTTACATTTTTTTTTCTATATATTATAAAATTCTCATATTACACTTTATTAGGCGCCTATTCTATATTTTGTTTTTTTTTTATATTTTAACTTTCTCAATGTCCGAATTTTTGTTTTGATTTTTCTTTCTTGCGCTTTTTTCCTGTAGTATATATTTGTTTTTTGGTGTTTATTGATGACGGTACCTGATGGGTTTTAGGTACCTACAGCTATTAGACTCAATCTTGCTGTTATTCTTTTTTATTGTAGATCTTGTCTTTTTTCGCCGATTTATGACGATTTAATTACTAAAAAGAAAAACAGTACGGCATTTATTCGATTTCCGCACAAAAATCCGAAATATTACATAAATTCTATGTTTGATTATTTTATCTTGTCAATTACAGATATTCAAAGCGGTCAAATAACATGTCAGGTGTTATTTACCTTCATACATGTTTTATAATGTAAAATAACTTTTCTATATAACTAAGACACTATTTTACCACACGCTTAAGTGCGCATGTATCAACCATAGCGCCTCGTTTCTTCGTTTGATTTGTAAAAAATGTAAATAAGTTTTTAAATCGGTATAAGACAAAAATACGTCTCTTGTAATGGCACTATCTACAATCACATCGACACATTGGCCTGTTTGTTATAAATACAATTTTTTTTTGTATTTCTACAACAAATCTAGGTAAGAAAGCCAAATATCTTATAAATCGTAATTGGCTCGTTACGGTAAAAGCGGAATAAAATTAATCTTTAATACTTTCTACATTTTGAAAACAAAAAGAAACAGTTAAGCTGCATTTTAACAGTGTTTTATACAATTTATGAATCTTGAAAATTAGTCTTTGGTTTACTTCTTCTCTAAAAGCATACAGAAATGAAGACGAACCCTCCGAAAGTCTATAAATCAGAAAGGGGTCTTTACCGAAAAAGATACAAGCAAAATGTGTCACAAGTAAGTCTGAAACTTGGTTTAGTAAAAACAGCATCTGCCTTTAATATGATATTTCAATATGCACTAGCCAAAAATTAGAACAAAAGCTAAGATCTGGAATAACATGTATAATAAAACACAGTACACTGCAGAAGCTTACTAAAACAAGCATGATTGCGGATTTGTTGTTTTAAGCAATAAACGTAAAAAAAACTAGGCTCAGACATGACCAAGATACATATTATACAATGGAATATATACTTTGACGGCCACGAACAGATATTGACGCAATTCATATCACAGATAGTATTATATAACAACCCTTATGCAAAATTGACGTAAGAACAGTTCTTAAAAGAGTATCCACAGAAGTAAAGATGCGATAAGCCTAGGTATAGTCTATATACAAAACTAAATAAAAAGACAATTATGAGCAATGAAATTTTTACGTTAATGGATTAGTGATATTACGCTACGATTTACACTGTGCTATTTTGCCGTATGTTGCAGCCCAAACACTCAATATGCAAACACTGTGTGTATTTACTGACTTACCAGCATAGTTTGGGTGGTACTATAAATTAGAGTGCTAATATAATTTCAAAAACATGCGTTAACTCATAAAGGTACGGTTAAAGCGATAGTTGAATGCAGCGTTATATTATGAAGACTTATAGACGTTTCATATGAAAACAGGTACACATTCACTTAAAACGCCATAAAACCGACTTATGTTGGCAGTAGCTGCCTATTTTTTGTGCCGCATTATGCAGATTTATAATCAATGAAATAAATTTTTGCAATAAAAGAAGACAAATATTTTTTTAAGTTAGGATTTATAACGAAAACGGCAATCAATAGTTATTGGCTCTGCAAAGAGTCCTGCAAGTAATATAAAAATCTTAAAAAAATCGAGTTACAATCATTATGCGCAAAATTCTTACTAAAATAATTCAGAAATTTTTACTGATTACATAATAGAATGGAAAACTGATTAAAAAAAAGGAATCATAAGTCTTGCTTTTTATAGACAATTAAGGCAAACACAAAATACCCCTACCAGCAAGTATTCGTATACAGTTTCTGCCAGCAAACAGTACTGTAAAGATTCCGCCACTAGATTGTTATAGGATATAAATTTTTATACGATTTTCATAAAAATGCATCTTTAACAGAAGAGATAATTTAGTTTTGCACAACAAAGAGATTTTTAATGTTTATAAGTATGTTTTTGTATTAGTATGGGCTTCTTTTAATTGCCGGGAAGAAATTAAAACACGAAGTATTGCAAAACTGCTCTAATTAACCTTCTTAACTAATAAACCATACAAAAAAAAGACCGTAAAATTGTCGTTATGAGTTCTTGCCAACGTATAAATGCTTATTGTAATGCAAAAAACATGTTTTAACTTCCTATAAGTGCTTAGAATATATTTCGTCTATAATATAAAACAGTATGTGCTTTTGAAATAAGTGTATTTTGTAAAACGAAACTGATATACATTGATGATGAACAGATATGCGACCAAAGCGAGATAGTAAAATATGGAAACTACATTTATTTACTTTGCTAAGCGGGCAATGTTGCCACAAAATTATTACCAAGATCGTTTCTAATTACTGCATAAATGCGTTTTTGTTTGCCAAAAAAAATAAAAACTAAATGTCAATTATACATAAAACTTACATTTCGTTTTTTTATTATAACAGGAACTCTTTTTTCATCTGCAAAGACTGATCTTAACAATGTTTGACAACTTATTTTTATTTGAAAACCCACTCAAAAACAGAAGTTTGTCTGATTATGAAAAAACTGTCTTTATTATCAAACACCGCACTACTATGTGGCATATATTGCCTAGCCGGCCGCGGTTTTTACTTGCAAAAGTCACAGTACAATATAAGTAGCATTACCGGTTTTAAAATTTTTTTTAGTAACTTTATTAATGAATACGAATTAAAGATCCTCTATATTTGCGATCCATCCCAAATAAAAACAGAAAACTGTAGAATCTCATAAAGTATGTTGGCATATAATGCAAAATACTGGTATTTTCAGGCTTGGATAAATTTATTGATTATTTTATAAACTACTATTTACTTACTTTCAAATTTTTCGGCTATATGAAACTTCTTTTTTTATTTATCACCAAACAAATTTCCTGTGAACAAACCACTGAGAAATAATAAAAGGGCTTTCTTCAGCTTTTTTGTAAATTTGCGGTTTAGATTGCAGTATTCAGCTCTTGCATTTTTCTATTGTTCAGGGTGTCACCAACTGCTTTTTTTAGTTGAATCTTCCTTTTTAATCAGAAGTTTTGCTTTTTGCAAAATTTGTGCTAAAGTTATGTCCGGATCAATTAGTATGCCGCATTAAATACGCCATAAAATATTGTTTTTATGAATACACAAATTAAAAAGCGCTTCTTATTGGTATTTCGTGAAAGTAATTGGGCATGACTTTATAGGATCTTAAAATCTATTTTTCGTCTATATGTTAGTATTTTATCAGAATGTCAAAATATATTCTAGGCTAGCTACACGATACATATAAAGTAAAAACCCTGATTGCCATTTTGTTGTTTTATGCACATTGTTTTTTTTTGGTTTTTAAACGTCGGTAAAATGCTGGGTCTCTTTTAAAGTGATTATGCTTCTTTCTATCGGTTTTTGAAATTACTTTAAATATTTAAAATTTTTCTAAATAAAAAATTTTTAATAAAAAAAAATATTTTATGTCGAAAAACATAATAAATGTACATAAGTTCATAAATTTAACGCAAAAATAGTTGAACGCCAAAACTGCGGCGATAATGACGTATTTTACTCATAGTGTATCATACAAGTCAGGAAAAAATGTATTTGGAAAAAATAAACATGTAATATGTATAGTTTGACCAGATTTTTTTGCAAAAAATGGCCAAAAAAAAAGTACATTTTTGGCAATAAAAAAAACTTTAAAAAAATGGGGTTCAAAAAAATTTAACAACTAAAA
>JAQFYM010003542.1:0-18327 GCA_034694785.1 Agrenia bidenticulata | reverse complement strand
TAAGCCAAATATGTAGATAATTATACTTTATGTTTATTATAACTACCATTCTCTTAAATTAAGTTTTGTGTTGCTATTCAAATTTTAGTAGAATACATTGCAACTCTTCGCTTTTTTTATGCAAACACATAAAACCACGTCAATTGAAATTATTAAAAATCAAAAGACCGTACAAAATCAAAAAATATGTTTTGTAATTAATATTATATGATATGCAAAATATGTGCTTAAAAAAGAAAACACCGATAAAATACGTATAAGTTATTCCCAGTAAATTTAAAACTTATTAAACAATTATCAATGATATTTATATTTAACGCTTTGTCTTCAGTTTTAAATGTATAAGTGGGGGTCTCTAAAACTACTTTATCATGGTAAAAAATCATATACAAAATACTAGTATAACGACTGTCGGTAAGCATAATACGTAATATTTTTTTGCTATCATATTTATTTTGTCGCTGTAACTAAAAAGTTGATTGAGTTTGTGTGAATTCACGAATAGAGTAATGTTTAATACTAGATACCTTTTAAAAACATTTTAATGCAAAGTAAACAGGATTTGCCAACATGTACTGACATTTTTCGTATACGTTTTCTTACCTTATAAGCGTATTTCTTTTGAATTAGAATTTTTTTATTAAAGTTTTATGCGGTAAAGACTGTCTTATCACAACTCTCATATGGTAAAAGGTCTACAAGTGTGAACGGTGTTGCGGGTATTGTAAAATTAATAGATGTTCGTTTTTCTATTTTTTTATGTATACTAGTATGCCCATAATAATAAAAGATAAAGTCTTCACGCGTTTCAAAAATAAAAAAAAATGCTTTTTCGAGAATAAAAAATAATATTACTATGTTCTAATTTGCGCAGCAAAAAACCCATCTTGTGTTATACATGTAAATTGCTACATATGGGTTACTTTTATATACAAATAAAATCAAGACGCATCATTGACCTATAAAGCTCGATAATATTTTATTACGGCAGCCAAAAGTCGAAGGGTAAATGCTTATCTGTCCCTTATGTAATTGTTTATCACGTGTTAAATTCGTCACATCATTTTTGTAAAGTATCCAAATTGAATTTTCGCGCTAAAAAAATACTAATATTAGCACTTCTCACCCGGGTATACGCTTTATGAATTTTTGATTCTGACCATAAATCAATATTAAAAAAGTGGAAAAAAACATAATAAAAAAGAGGGGACATTAACAAAAAAATAAAAAAATAGTAATATACTGTAGCAAACTGATATTTGCATAGTAGATCAATAAAAAAAATAAAATACGAAGTAAAAGAATAAACATCTGAATCTAATTTCAAATGCTAAAAAAGTAGATATATAATCGATACCAGTAAAAAAACATACACATATAGTCAAAAAAAGTTTAGATAAAAACAACAATAGTATATAAATTGTTTAAACAGTATATAATTTTTGTAAAAAAAAAACTACAACCTTTTTATAAACTGATTTAAAGCACTAAATATATATGGCGTGCAACATTTTACACTTTAATGTGTATGGTATCCAGATATGATTTTAAACGCGTAGCTTTCAACAAAGTTGATTTTAATATCCTTGCTTTAGCTAGAAAACTAAGGTCATACAATTACACCATGCAAAATTAAATGATTTTGCAACCTAATAAAATGTAAAAAATATAACAAGGCGATCTTTTTACTCTACACAAAAACAAGTATTTGGCTATATAAGTCGTATGAATAAAACAAATATCCTTGTATAGAGCGCTTTATTGTTAAACATTAAGGTTTTTCCTGAGATTTATATATCTTTATGACTAAAACTTTTTAAGATATGCATAAATACGCTGTAGTAGTTTTTTCAAGCAGCAAGCTTGTTGTATTTTGTGTAAACTGTTTACAAATGCATTAAAAATATAAAAAAAAGGAAAAAAGGTTATTAGCGTTGCAAAACGTACTGCGTACTTAATACTGTGTGTGTAAGCGAGTTAAAAAACGCGTCAAGTTTTTTTCTAGTGCTCTATGCACGTATTTTTTGTGTACACATTTTTGTATATTATGTTTTCAAACCATGTCTTACTATGTGTTCTTACTTATTAGTATGAATGATTTTTTTATGCTTAAAGTGCGCAAATTTACTAACCATGATTGTTTTAATACATTTGCAGGTAACTTAATCAATAAGCCTAATATTAAAAGGCCTGTAAGACTGTTTGTTTTATTTTGCTTTATTATGTATATATTACACTTTTGGTTTTAGGCAGGGGTGAGAACCGATCATGTTTTGGCAGGATGTCGCAAAAATCGGGCAGGGCAACGTCGGGATTGGGCATAGTCGGGTGTAGCAAGGCATAAAAAGAACGATCAGTTATGTGAAAATCAAACTAGATATAAAAAATAAAAACGATATTCACTTGCGATTAATCGTTTATTTTTATAAATATAAAAGTATGTTTTGGCTACAGTTACGCAGATTTATTTTTACGTATAACAAAGCTTCATAACTGTTATTATAGGCTTACGCAGTATTTTCTATACAAAATTTTTTAACTCTGGCCTATTTTGTATTAGGAAAACTTTTTGCATATATTCCGTTACGTCTGATATCATTTTAGGCGAAGAAAGAGTCTAAGAAAAATAATTTAAATTCACTTAATAAATCCGACAAAAATTGCCCGAACGGGGTTTTTTATATTTGTCGGGTTTCGGGATCGGGTACCCGATACCCGACTTCTATGCAAAAAAATACGTCGGGTCTCACCTCAGGTTAAAGGCGAAAAATATACTATAGATGCGATTTTTTCCATTTTTTTTTTTTACCCTATTGATTTATTACTAAACTTAAAGTTTATTGCAGTATTTATATTTTTTTTATCTTTTTGTTGATTTTTTATCTTTTTGTATATATTTGTTAGTTTTTTTCCAGTTTTTTTCAGTTTCTTTGAGTTTTTATTTTTAGATCGTTAATTAAAAATAAAAATTAGTAAATTTATATTCTAGAATAAAAAATGCCATTTACGACGTAATTGAGGCGCAAAAAATACTAATCGGGGTTTCTTTTCGTAAAAATGAGGGGAATATTATACAAACGGGCGCAAAAACCGCAAAAAGTATAAAAACATATATTTTTAATTAAAAAGTATTATTATATGTATATGCCAAGACAAAAACCTTTTTCTGCCTAAAATATGAGTACGATGGGGTATCTTTTTTTTGTAACGTCTTACTATTACTCATATAATATCATACTGGAATTATAAAAACCGAATGGCCTATAGCTAATTAAATTGTGTATATTTTAGTATACAAGCTTAAAACAACCGCTAAGTGCACTTGAAACCCGCTAAGTACCATATTTGGTCACAAAAAGTAAAGTATGGGTCCATATATGGTGTTTTGCGTCTGATTAGCGTCTTTAGAGTCTGCTAAGCCTACTTGGCAAATTTATTAAATTGACATTAAGACATTTATACCTCATGTCAATCGACACATTTTATTATGAAAATTAAAGTTGTATAAAAAATAAATTTGCCATTTATGTCAACGACAAATTTATTACGCGATAACAGTATTATGCATACATTTTTTACTAAATATATTTATCTGTGTTTTGATTTTACTGCCATAATATATGATTTTGATTTCTGGGATGTGGGATCTGGTAACGAAAAACAATGTAAATTTTGATCCTGGTATGCTGATAACCTTTTGGCAATAAGTTTAGCATACTACATATTGTCTGTATATGTATACATGTTTAAATATTCTTGTTCAGTGTTTTATTTGCCAATGTCTACGACCTAATTTTACAAAAAAAAATGACATACAAATACTTTTTGTTATGCTTTTCAAAGTTTATGCTGTTATAATGCAACTAATTAGAAAAATAATTTAATAAAGTGTTTTTACAAAAAAAATCTCAGTAATTTTTGTTATTTTGCATCTATAATTGTTATGTTTCCACACTTGAGTTATTTAATTCCTGTCCACAGTAGATAGAACCAAGAAAAGTTTTTATTCGAATATGACCTTGTAGTGGACATTACAAATTTGAAGTAAATTGTGCTTGTATCGGCGAAAAAGAACATACATATTGTTATTGAGTGTACAATAGACTAGCATAAAATAATTGATATACATTAACTTGTCTATAGAATAAATTAAGGGTCTTTTATAACAAAAAACAAGAATAAACAAAAATCCGCATGTTTATAGAAAATTATGCCATAATATTTAGAACTTATAGAATTGGTAGGATAGCTTGCAACAAGTGAGTTTTAAAATGTAATTTGTTTATTGTTTTCCTGTGCACGAATTCATCCTACAACACATCCAAATGCAAAAAGAATACCTATTGCCTTTACATTTAATACTGTTTTGTCATTTATTTTGTTTTATAGTTTGTGTATAGTTTTTTTTCTGGTTTTTCTTAAACAAAGAATAAACATATATGTTATTACGTAAAATTATGGATTAATTGGACTATAGTTGACCATTTCTTAAGCCATAGTTTGGCACCAATGCAAAAAAAACAAAAACATTTCAAGGCTCGTTTATACGAATAGTGCGTATTTTTTGATGCGTATTTGTTTACTGTATTTAATAAAAAAATAATGTTTTTATAAACCTGCTACCCAACTGACAGGATTAAAATTGCTTTTACATTTAATTACAATTTTAACATTAAATCTACATATGTGAAACATTGCAAAAAACGGTTTCCCAATTAAAATGTAGTAACAATGTCTATTTATAGTTATAAATGTAGCAAACCTACCATAAAAAATCAATACTGGACGGAACAACATAGTATCAGTCCAAAACCTGTAAAAGAAAAATTAACCACTATTGTACACAACTTCACTCATATAGTATTTTATATGCGTGCATTCAAATACGCAACTCATATATACAAGGCAAAAACAAAAAAACAGTCTTAAAGATTAGAAAAAGAAGTCTTACACTAAACGACACTGCTATATGTTACTTACAAAAAACACGCCTTTTTTGTTGATTTTTTGTCATATACACATTCTTTTATATAATTTAAATGCTTTTGTTGTTTATACGAATAAAAAAACATGGTTCAAACTATATTTTTACAAGTAATGCATGTGAAATATCTTTTACTACAACTACATGTAAATAATAGAAGTGGTTCCATTTATAGCACAAAAAAATCTGGCTCATTATTGAACAGCTATTTTTTACTTAAGGTGTTATTTTTTGTAAAGTTGTTCAAAATGCGTGCATATTCTGTCATGTTTTTTTGTCCCATATCTTTTTGTATTTCATTTTGTTGTTTTTTACAAAAAAAAATAGATTTTGAAAGAAAAATGTGTATTTTTACAATGTAATTATTTTGAACAAGTAAAAGTGCATACTCTGCTTATAAAAGGCAAACAATATGACCTTTTAAAAATATACATGCTTAAATATGTATAGAAGGTATCGATTGTGCAGTAGTTTTTTTTATTTGTAAGTTTTTATAAATTAATGAAAAAAATTAATAATATGTAAGATGTGTTGTTTTATAAAAAGCTGTCTTTTCTATCCATGTGGAACGGCGATGCTTTCAAGAATACCTTACCATTTAAAAAAGGAATTTAACTGTTCACTAAAAAAATACAAAAAACAACTTGCAGGTACGAAAGCAAAACCAAAAAAAAAACATTTTTTGGAATGCAGAATATACGCCGGACGTGATTTTTTTATAGAAAAACTGTCAATGTAAAAAGTAAGCTAACAGAAAAACCAGATACGGCATGACGCTTTTTATGATAAAAATTACACAGGTATAAAAAAGCACCTATGCAGTGCATAAATTGTTTTTTATATCAAATATGAAAAAAAACACTGTTTAAGAAGGTGAGAACCGTTTAACTAATCGGTTAGAGATTTTTTAGTGTTCAAGTAGAAAATTTAAAAAAATGTAAAAAAATGTTTTATTCATTATATGATATAAGAACATACCTATTTGAATGTGCGCGTTCAGTATTTTTTTTTTAAAAGCAGCATGACTTGCAGGAAAAGCATGGATACATTAGAAACCTTTTTTACGAAACAAAATATTTTTATATATGCTTTTTGCGATCTTCGAATATTAATTAGAATTTAAAAATATTTAAAAAAACATAAGATGACGTGAGGTATGTATATAACCTGCAAAAAAGTTTTTCATCATACAATCTAGATCAACATGGTCCCAGATGCAAAAAAGCACAGGAAACCCTGAACGTCTACTAACCATTTGTTTTGCGTTGTACAAACCAATATAAGGTTACGTTATTTATCTATTCAAAAAGTGATTTGTAGTTTAGACTAAAAAAACGGAACGACACGAAATGTGAAAAACTAAAAAAAACAAAAATTTTATTTTGTAGTATCAAAAAAAACTGTACTAGAATAGAGCATTGGCGTTTGTGCGTACACGTATATAGCGCAACATGTTTGAAATAATTTTTTTTGGCGCAAAAATACACAAGGAATAAAAAAAAACCCTAACTTATGTAAGAAAATTGTAATTAAAAGCTTAACTGTGTTCAGGTAAAATAAAAATCTTACGCATTTATATATATATATATCGTTTAGTACACAAAACTGGAATTAGTATTTGTTTTTTTAGGTATATAATCTTTTTGCACCTTACAAGTAACTGTTCCCCGTTATCAAACAGTAAAAAACTGGCTTTAAACTAGTTTTTTAGTAACAATGACTGTAGACATGTAACAAGTATTCTTATGCGCTTAGTTTTACCGAGATTGCCACAATGATATAGTAAAGCTTTTAAAAGAAAACATAGTAAAAGTAAAAACTTTTTAAATAGAAAAAAAAGCCAATGATTTATATTAAAACCAAAATACTACATATACTTTATTTGTGTATACATAATACCCTTACACGTATTTGTATATACATTTTAGATGGGTGCATATCAGCCCCGGCAGACGGTACATAGAACAAACTATATTTAAAAAATTAAAGTATCAAACACAAAGTAATTTTGCTTTTACAAATACCTTTCTAAAAATAATTAAATTTGTTTTGTACAAATGGCATGCAAATAAAATACAATCTAAAAAAAACTACTATTACATTACTATTATTATAAAAAACTCAATTCAAAAAAAATAATAATGCGGTTTTAAAGGGGTTGTATGATGGTATGCCAACTTCTTAAAATTTATGTTATATAGTTATCAATGAGAAGGATAAGATTGTACAAAATCATAAATATTTATTTTTATCGTGTATAAAAAGAATACCACTTGCGAAAAACGTCTTTTAGCGCAATTTTTTTCTTTACATAAAAAGAATGTCAAAGCCGAGGGCAAAATTTTTATATAATGATAATACCAAAAAAATCTAATCTACGTCTAAATTTTTCCTGTAAAAAAATCAAAATATACAAAAACTAGGCCATAAATTCCATAAAGAAGCATCAATACGCATGTAAATCGTGCTTTTTTTTCATTTTTTCAGTTAAAAAAAAAATTTAAAATTGCACAATATAAACAAATAAATTACAAAATTACACGATAGTAAGGTATATTTTGGTACAATTATTTGTTAAAAATTACAAATAATAAATTCAAACTGTATCCGTACTTCTTTTTTAGTAGAGGCATCAGTATAGAAAAAAAATTAATGAGACGAAATTTAAAAATGATAACAAATAGTCCAACAAAAGCATAATAAAATACATATACGGACTAGATAAGGCATTTATACTGCGGAGTAAGTAAAATATAATACAAAAAATCAACAGAAAAAAACATAAAAATCTTACAAAAAAATTTCCCTACTAGTCAGTACCGTGCCCAGGTAGGTACGGGGAAGGGGGTGCCCGTACGCGCCCTTCGGTTAAAATTGTTATGCCTGAATTTAGGGGGATTTGTTTTTATGTAGAGATTTTTTTTGATTTTATAAATCCAAATAATAAATTAACAACTAAAATTTTTACAAAAAGTTAAAACATTTAAAAAGTATGTTTTAAAGCTCTATTGTTCGTATGAACAAAGACATTCTCTCTGTAAAAAAATTCCTATGCACGCCACTGGAACTACTGTTTTACCTCGAATAAAAGACCCTCGTCCTGTATTCGAATGCAACAACTAAATGGGCTGTTTATTCAAGTATTTGACTCAATTATTTACCTAAGTAAAAAGCACAAAGTTTTTTTTTTGATTTTTCTTTTCCAAAAAACAAAAAAAAATCAAAAATCAATCAAAAAAGTGCGCATATTTGCAATGTGTATAATCATGGAAAATACAAAATATGCAGATCATTTACTATAAGATCGGTTAGCAACAGTTCTATGTTGTGCTTTGAGCGTGTTTCTTACAAAAAAACTTTTATCATAATCAATCTATATAATTTTTTTAAAAGTACAGAAAACACTACTTAAATAATTTTTGTAAACAAAAAAAAGAATTTTGATGTATAAAAAATGTATATATTGACGTAATATTACTTAGAAGTGCAAAACCCGTTTTCATGCCGCTTTATTTATATTCAGTAATGTTTTATTCGCTGCATTTTACCTTCTAGATTTTTTAAGTATTTTTAAACAGAGCCGGTTTGCAATCTGTATGCATTTAATATTTCTACATCTTTTTTTGTACTTTTTCTAAATAAATAAATAAAAAAAAACAAAACAGAATGAGTCATCTTTACAAAAAAAAACTGCATTGTAAATATTTTTATATATAAATTTTATGTTTTTGTAAATTTTATTTGTTCATTTGTTTGTTTTATAGTTCTTAAGAGCAAAAAATATCATATTACATTAGAAGTTTCCATAGCAACTATAATTTGAAGAAAATGTTACGGAATAATCTTACCATGCAAAAATAGGTAAACCCAGGAGTAGTATACGCAAAAAACTTGTATATTTGGGAGGAAAGGCTGGGTTATATATAGAGGGGGTATTTCATTTAGACGGTCTTGTACGCAAGTTATAACGAGTAAAATCGGATTTTATTAAAAATCACTAAAATTTTTGAAAAAAAAAGGTCTTTTATAATAAGAAAAATAGTTTGTTTTTTTTTTAAACATCGTGTAAAAGTAACTGAAAATTCAAGACCTTTTAGCATATACAAAGTACATTTACAAAACCTTTACATACATCTTACTCAAGAACAACCAAATTGCACGTATAACCAGAAAACAATACACTAATCGATTCTTAAAAATTCGTAGAACCCTGTAAATGTAGCTAGCCATCATACACAAATGTAATCTAGAATACATTTGACTTATAAGCAAAAAGTGATGCAAAGACATTAGAAACAAGCTCAAATGTGTGGGCTGCAAAATGGTGTAAATGGCTATAAACACTTGCACAACTGCCAAATGCAAAAATATATGGGACTATAAAAAGCAAGCTTGTCAGTTTTTTCTGGTAAAATTAAGCTTAAACAATGACAAAAATAGCATTAAATTGAAAGAAACGTCGCACAAAAAAATATCTCTAATGTTCGATATTTTAACACAACAGGCCGTATAATTTTTTGCGTTTTAGTAAAACGAATCGACCAAATAAAAAAACAAAAACATATTAATACAAGTTTTGATCTAGTGGTATATGGAAAAAAAAACGTGAAGATAAAATTGCCTGAAAACAAATAATAAAAGTAAAGCAAAACGTAAGCGGCATAACATTTCCACTTTTAAACCTTATAGGGTCGTAAAGCTACTAGATTTTATGTGTAAAATAATTATTAAGCTATATCTATAACAAAAACAAATTAAAAGCGTCTATGCAATGGTAATCAATATAATACTGTATGCTAGATACTGATGGAAATAGTAGGATGTAATTGGTAATAACAGAAACAAAACACTTGCGATGTTTTTTCAACTGCAAAATTAGAAATTTACTTTGTGCAAAATATTTCGTTACAGAAAATTAGAAACAACGTTATATACAAAAAAACAAAATAATAGGCCTGACAAAACAGGCTTATAAAACGAAATTTTGAAAGGAAAAAGTAATTGTTTTATTAGAAACTTAACAAAAGCCATTAAAATATAGGTAAAGTAAAGTATAGAAAAAACGCATATTTTCCAAATTTTTTTTATATAATTTAGAAAAAAACTGTGTCACGCAAAAAATGACAAGTACGAGATTTGTGTGTTTCTATACTGCAGCCTATGATTTAATTTTTTTTTCACCGAAGACTGGGTAATCTAAACCCCTTTAGACAAATCGTACCAGCTCAAAATCACTTACAACAGCTTACATGTGTCATTTGCAGGATACACTGTCGTATAGTAAAAAATATGTATTTTTTTTAATATTATACTTTTACCAAACTTTGTCACTTTCGATCCCGTTTATCATTCCTTACAAAAAGACCTAGAATGTCAATCCTCTACCGCGATATCGGTATAAAACGTCTTTCAACTAACAAGATACATGATTTTAACGGTATTTAAGCAGATACTTTTATTTTAGTTTTACATTTTGTACAAAAAAAAAGAATAAAGGCATAAAAAGATTATTGATGTATTATACTACTGAAAAATAACACATAAACTACAAACACACATCATTATAAAAAAAGTAAAATGTTACATTTTTTTTTTGAAACACAAAAATGTTACAAAATTGTTCTAAGAAGTTATCTTACTAACTTGTTATAGAACATAATAATTTATAATTAAATTGTTATGTAATGTAGCAAAGAAAATGCTTGTTGAGAAAATTACACTTTTTTTACTAAAAAAACCTATACATGCTGTACTAATATATTAAAAAAAAACAAGAATTAAAAATACGTAACCTTTGAACTATTTACTCAAAATGCTGAAATAAAAATACGTGCAAATGACAGTATAAAACATGAGTCGCTGTAAACTGTATACATAAAAAAAAGTAAAGATAATTTTAAGCATGTAAATTCGTATTTTATAAAAAAATATTTCAAGCATAATTGTAGATGATACAAGAATAGATTATCCATAACAGGCAATTTTTTTTTTCGAGCAAGCAAAAATAGCAATATCAATAAAATGATATAGATCATACTTGGCATATGCAAAAAAATACATTGTTTTCGACACAGATAAACACTAGAATACGAAAATATTATATCTTGGAAAAGAATCAAGCCAATAAAACAAAGAAAGGATATAAAAAAACCACGTTAAAAAAAAGCAAAAGTGCAATGAGTCAAACTAAATGCACTTCGTTGCGTTTTTACGTACAAAGCTTATCGCTACATAAAAAAAGTGCTGTATGTTTATGCTAAAATATACCAGTGGTATTTTGCTGTTTTTGTTGTGTGTTTTAACTGCATAGCTTTCTATTCCATAGTGGCAAAACAAATGTTAGGTAGATTTAAAATCATATAAAAAGAACTGACCAAGACTTTAGTATTTTTTATAGTGACAAATGTGTTTGCAAAAAAAAAAATGTGACTATATTATGACGGAAAAATGCATTTTATACAGGACAAATATTTTGTTTTGTAATTTTTTACCTATACCGTCTTATTATATAGCTGTATAGCATCTTAAAGATAAGGAAAAATACACAGATATACAGATGTATTTTTTCGTGTTATCTAGTATCAAAATGTTTGTATATGTAAGTATGTAAAAATGAATCATAGATACAAAGCATTGACGCAAGTTAAAATTGCGACAAACAAACAAATACCGACATGCAAGACATGTTTTTTTGGTATATACACGTTCATTATGACAACTTAGTAAACAAGAGTATATTTAAAACAACGTGTTTTTTTTGAAAAAAAAATGCACATGAATAACAAAAAATATTTACGATGCAAGCGAAAAATATTGTTAATCTACTCACATAAACAAGTAACCCTATATCCTATATATTAGCAACAAAAACATACTCGATTTCTTTTGTTCAATAAATATATTCACGTTTACTAATTAAACTATCATGAGTAAGATACGGACTGCACACAGCTACAGATAGTATATAAGTAAAAAAAAACACAAATAAAAAATTTTGGAATGTAAAAAAAAAACACAAAAACTTATTACGCAAATGTAGAAAAAAACGCTAGAACACGAGGTTTTTTCTTTATCAAAAATGATTCATACTACAAAGAGTTCAATAAATGTTAGTACTGCAGATTCTGTTTATAGGACACGAAACTATTCTGTTTAATGCACTCGTTTGTGTATTAAACCAGCAGATGACCATTTATCATATTTAAGAATGCTTGTACATAGAAAAGCACATACGCAATACTTACACCACAAATGAAGCATGGTATAGAAGCGACACTTTTGTGTTCTACAAATCTAACATTAAAGCATGGTACTTAGCTGATTAGTAGCGCAATACATAAAAGAATGCAGATGGCGAGACAACGGTCATAAAATACCTAGCGGTTTTAATTACAAAAGAAAAGTGTGTATTAAATTTGCCTGTAAAACTAACTACAAGAGGAGTAGATTATATATTAAGGTCCGTAAAGTTTAAAAGTATTTTATATTAAGTCAAAATGATTTGCGTCAATAATTTGAAACATATAACGCAAAAATAGAAACTAAAAACAAACATCGTAGTGGTATATTAACTATTAACTTTTTCGTTTTTTATTAAAACCTTTTATAAGCCATATAAAAAACATTAATATATAACACAACACAAGCAAAGCCTATTACAACAACGACAAGAACTAGTTTTATAATATTATACAAGATGTTAGATCCACAAAAAAACCGTAAGAAAAAAAAAAGTTTTTTTATAAATAAAAGAAAAAAAACAAAAGGCTATATTGTTCGTATAAGTTTTATGTTTTATAACCGCATTACAGACGTAATGATACAGTCTAAGAGTTCAATGAATTTTTTACATCTACGGCGTGTTCAAAACAGCTTTTTTTTGTGTAAAATTACCCCAATAAGTATTCTTCTGTAGTGTTATCTGTATTTAGATGCGTGTTTCTGTGTGGTGCTTCTGTGCCATAGTACTAATAACAAATCGGTATATTTGCATTATTGATAATTACAAGATATACACTGTTATACAAGATTTGTAAGTCTCGTAACAAATGTAGGCAACAATTTGTACCTAGCTTGGCTTTTGTAGATACACAAAGTTGTTTGTGGTTTGTATGCAATTGTAAATTCTCGTATGCGTAGTTGCGTTTTGTTGTATAATTCATGCATTTCACAATTTTTTTTTTAGAAAAACTTACAAGTTGTTAGTGTATGCAATAAAAAAAAACAAAGATACAGCGTTTGCTTTTTATTTGCGTCTTTCTATGCCATTTGTACTTTGCATTATGGCTGTTTTTTTGTATAATACCAAAACGGTATAGAAGCGTATTTGTGTATATTGTAAAAAATCTAAAAGGGTTTTCATAAAATAAAAATAATTACTAAATTTACTTCACACAAAAAAAACGTGACGATGCAGCAAACCAAGTCACAAAATAACGAGAAGTTAGTACTTTGCAGAGAGAAAAACAATTTTTTGTTAATCTTGCATTGTTTTCAACCTAAAAATACAGACAAAATAGGATTTGTTAACCAAATTAGGCTTAAAGTATATCCCAGTTGCTGTATCAAACAAAAATTGTACTCTGAAAGGCAACAAAAGATTTTCTACAACAAAATACACATTGCTTAGCTACTGGAATTTATTACGTAAACTACTAAGAAGTGTTACAGTTTGAAAACAAGCTGTACTCTTGAGCAATAAAAAGCCGGTTTTGTCATTATGGCAGCTGAAATGGCTAAGATAATGCAAGCCGAAATTTTTAAAAAGCCATATCAAAAAGCAACCATTTTTTCAAATAGATTGAGCCTATTTTAATAATTTTTATACATAAAAACAGCGTTTTTTTCCAAATTATACTACAATGCATACACCGTAGTAAAAAAATTAATGCTGTTATTTAATGCGTGAATATAGAAGGTTTTTTCGTGTATCAAGTAGAATTTCTATTTTAATGTATTTAAGACGCATACGGATACGCGGTTGTACCCATTAAAAGTACAATCTTTGATTTTTTAATACTTATATATACTAATATAGTCTGTATGTCTTGTTTTATTTACAGGAACAAAAAATTGCAAGCATCAGACAATGTATAAATAACAACCTTAAAATTTAACATATTCGTGTTACTTTTAAAAAAGTTTTTTACTATCTTCGCTTGTTTTATTTACCTCAAAAAAGTGTGTATGCAGCGGTATGGTTACAAATAATAACGAACAAGCAGTGTTTGCATTCATTATATAAATATTTTTACACTATGTATGCTGCAGTATATACAATTTACAGTTGTTTTTTTGTAGAATTTACAACGCATGCATGAATTAAATCTAGTTATAGGCATTTTTATAAAGCAATGTTTCAAAAATGTGCAATTTAAAAAATCAATTTAATGCGAATATTAATTTTTTGATGCAGGGTTGCATCCTTTTTGCGCATATATAAACATTTGAATTTATGTTTCTAACTAGATAATATATAAAAACAAGCATAAATGTAAACTATTTCAACAATGCACGTGTGTTTTACAAAATTTTGTATGAATTTAGTTTTTTTTTTTTGCATTATACCTAAAATCGGCCAAAAAAGTCATGTAAGTAGATACTAGTTACCAAGTTTTGTTGCCGTATCTGTAAACGGCATATTAAAATAGCCAGAAGTGCGCGCCACATAAGTATTGTATTCTAGGCAATTCAGAAATCATGAATTTGTGTTTTCCTATAATACTAGAAAAGCTCCACTAAAAGCACTCGCGATATAGCATAGAAGTTGTATGTCGGGTGTGTTTTTTCACTACTAGATATCGAGCGGTCCTTTATATGGCTAAATAATGTCTTTGAACTACACTTAGAGTATTATATAGATAGAGAGTCGGCAGAAAAAAACGCAAGGTGCAGCTAAAAATTTTAGACAATGGGAAAAACTTTACCGTAAGAAGACTGGGTCAAAAAATTACTTATAAAAAATATATATTAATAGCAAGTATTTTATACAAAAAAAATAAAAAAAACAAAATAAAACAAAACAAAATTATATTAGATTGTTAAGTTTTTATAAGATATGATAAAATCTACAATTTATATTGGTTTTGCATAAAAATTTTCTCTAAATCGGAATTTTACAAGTACCACAAATTTAAATTTTTTTCTTTTATGAAGTTTCACTTTTATTAGAAGAAGTATAAACAAAGTGTAAAATTTTGGCTCTTTTTTATAACTATAGTCTTTTTTAGTTTCTGTGTACAAATATTTTAGGATCTGCTAGTTCCTGGAAACCAGCATCCTTAAAGAAAATGTGATATTGTCTAAAACCAGTATGTGTACATATAGGAATTACCACGAACGGCAACACAAGTTTTTATATGCCATTACGTACTTTACATCTGATTAAAAAAAATCCGTTATAGTGTTGTATGGCAAGTCAACATAAATAAAATTATATTTTGCCAAAAAAAGTCAAACCGTTTATAGGCAGTCCTAAATACGCCTGCGAAATGTAATTGTCTTTCTAGTACAGGGCATTTACATAACATTTTTTTATAATTGCTCATGTATAAAACTCTATATTGTTGTGTTTGTACAAATCTAAACTTTCACAAATAAACAAATTGACTTCCATATGCTACAATCGCTTTTTTTACTGCTTAAATATCAAAAAAAAAAAATACACCCTGACAAATCTTTTTAGTTTTTTTTCATTTTTTTTAGCCTTGACAGAGACTTATTTTAAGTTGTTTGCAAAAGTGTTAGATCGTCATGCTGTTGATCTGTTTAAAAAGCAGTTTTATCACCAAAAAAATGTAGATTTAGTTTTTTCGTATTTTAGAAAAAATATAAACAGCGAATGTTTTTCAGAACATTTACCACAAATGATGCTGCTTTCTTAGTAGTAAAAAACATCGTTTTGTCAAGAAGAGATTGCGCGTGCGCAATAAAGTACAAAACATGATTTGAACGTTTTTTTAACCGGCGTTTTTTCATTTCATATGTTTTTTCTATTTTACGTCAACAAAATCGGTAACACGCGTAGCTGTTGGAAAACAAGATTGTAAAGCAGCGCATACATTTTTATCTAGCACAAGTATGTTTTAGACTATAAACTTTATGTAAGGCGAGTTAAAATAACTAGACTTTAGATCATACGCTTGTTTATACTTAGTACGTTTTTTGACGCCTTATTGACATGCAGAAATTATGAGTCATTCTTTTTTGAGATTGTATTCTGTCCACAGTATTTTTTTAGTAAGATTTTGTTTGTCGCTTTAGGTTTAAGAATATATTTTTTTTACAGTGTTTCTTAAATTTTTTTTTTTTGTCTTTTTTTGATTGTTAACAAATCATAAAGTAAACAGAAAGTGTAAAAACGCGTAAGAAAAAAGTGTGATCAAAAAACGCATTTTATGCATAGCGTTTGTTTTTAATATATCAAATCTGTTACAGATAGAATATAGCATATAGCATTTATCATATACAGTACCATAATTTAATAACTTCATTTTGTGACACTTTGGCAAGCAAAAAGAAAACTAGTTCATTAAATTAGTACATGCATAAAAACTGTATTGTAGATTTACATACTGTTGTAGTAAATGCCACACTTAAAAAATATATACATATAAATAAAGACACGTAACCACGATTTTAAAATATTTATACATACAAGCATAGGACACAGTTTTTTTACCGCTTTCTATGTGTTTTTGGCCCGCAACGTATTAATATTATTTTTACAGCTATTTGTTCATATAAAAGGGCATTGCACGTCAAAAATAGTAGTATGTAGGTTTAACACGTACCAAAGCATGTTTTTTACATACAAAGACAAGTTTTTATCTTTTTTTGTATCTCATTTGTAGCTATTGTCTTTTTATTAAATTCGCAATGCAGTAAAAAACTATCAGTATGCTTGCTGGCTTGTTTCTTTTTTGCTGTACTTACATTGCATTGCTTAGATAATACTTCTACATGTCTTTCAGGGTACCTTACAAAAGAAAACCAGCCAAGAGTATTTGCTATATGTCGGGATATCAAATCCCGGGACATAAAAAAGCTCACGAAAAAAAGAGCTATTATTTTATATCTCGGGATCCCGGGATCCCGGGAATCATGACATAAAAAACAATAAATTAAAAACAAGAAAAAAGCATTTCTCAGATACATATATTGATGTTTTTTGTTTAATAAGAATTAAAAACATAATAGGCATGTCCCGGTTTTTTACTATAGTTTTTAATACAAAAGGCGAAAATGCCGCCGATTCGTTTATTCTATATAAATTTACAAAATAAGTACAAAAGCGCCTAAAAAAAGGTTTTGTATTTTTTTTTGGAGTATAGTCGCGTAAAAAAAATATAAAATATTTTCTTATTGTAACTATAGTAAAATTTTTACTATAGAAAAAAAATCTCAAAAAAAATGTCCCGGGTTTTTTTACTGTAGTAAAAAAAAATTACCATAGTAATTATTTTTACATGAATTTTATCATGGGTAGAAATTTTTTGTTTTTAAAACATGCCCAGATTTTTACTATAGTAAAAAGGCAATTTGCTATATTAAAAATGTGTTTTACTATAGTAAAAATGCGTTTTACTTTAGAATTTTTTTACATAAGTAAAATGGATTTGCTATTGTTATGTTGCCACCCTTTGCATAACCAAAATATAAGATCTGATAAAAGTCGCCCGAAATGCTAAATTATGTATCCTTTACGTGGAATCGACAGAGAAACGAATTTTGTGCATTTTCCGCATAAAAACATGTATTTTGGACGTCTAATGACATGTTTTAATGAATGTTTAATATCAGTGATTTAAATAAGGTTTGGACATTTATTGCAAAATTTTTATAATTTGCGTGTTTTGATTTTCTTTAATCAGTGATATGTTTGAATATGTTAAAATTAAAAAGCATAACAAGAAACAATAGTAAAATAGAACGTGACATTATCAATGGGTTTAAGCAAAAAGATTTAGCGCCCGACACATCCACAGCTATAACGAAAAACCCGGGACATGCCTAATATATTTTACAGATTAAAAATATATTTGCGTGTTTGAAAAACAAATAGAAAATTGTTTAATGACAATTGAACAAGATTTTATTTTTAAATTACTTTTATGCTAAGCTTCTAAAAATATGTTAATTTTCATCTATAATGATAGGTTTTTTTTTATTATATTTGTATGCTAAGACTTTATTTAAAAACCGAAAAAATCTTTTTTTTCTGTAAAATAAAATCAGTATTCTACGTTCTTTTTAGATGAAAATACTATAATTAATAAGAAATATGTTGCTTTATTATTTTATGAAGGGTTAATATAAAATTTTTTTCTTAGTGCATAAATATA
>JAQFYM010003541.1:0-18332 GCA_034694785.1 Agrenia bidenticulata | reverse complement strand
ACAAATCACTTGAACATTTTGCGAACACAATGTAGGGATAGCACCGGGTAGGTGACTGTGAAACTCTACATTTAACATTAATACTGGTGAATAAAACTTAGATAATACTTAATGGCACATATGCTAGGTACTTTGTATCTTGGATAAGCAGGTGACGGCCTCTTATCTGGGATACCCCTGTGACGGCTTCGACATCACAAGTCTCAAAGCTCATGAGCAATGATTCTGAAACCCTGTGAATAGCTACTTTGAAGGATATAAATTCTGTGTTGGTGCCTAATTGAAATGGAACATTCTGATTCCACTTTCATTTTTCTAGGACGGGGGATGATCGAGAGGATTTTACACTTTTCCAAAGCCGATAATCTACAAAATATTTCATACAATTTGATCAATATTGAATTGGATTTTCTTTTCTCCAAGACTTTATGAGAATTTTAACTAATTTTAATGTAATTTTAATCAAAGCTTTGTTGAGCATTAGGGGTTTTCAACACGGCCTAGGATCATTGACGTTCGTATCAGGGAGAATTGTTACAATTCCTTAACTAACTATTATTGGGAATAGAAGGGCAAAGGTCCTAGTATTTTGAAAAGTACCATAACTTGCCTATGTACTAAATACTCAATCCTTCGTCATCAGTCTAATTTTGTGGACCTCATCGGCTCATCACGTCAAAGTCACATTTTAAATTGACTTTGTGAATCTATGATTATCGGAAGTAATTTAAGTCATCTACATTTAAAATTAGTTTCACCGAATAATTAAATAATTTTCATGCATCTGTCGTACCTAATCAAAACATCGCGAACCCTGAATTTTAAATAAAATGGCCCATATTTATTTAAATTTCAAAAAAATCTAAAAACTCAAAATCAAACCAAGGTAATCAAACAAATTAGATATTAAGAATCATTATTACAATACCAAAAAAGTATAGTCAGATGTCTATGTGTTTCCCCGTCTTTACAAAGTTTTAAAATTAGTTGAGTATTTAATTCTTAAAGGAGAATAAAGATCATTCAATCGCCAGCTAAATTTATTGTTATAATTGAAAAAGATAATGTGTCAAATATTGTTGGTAAACGAATTTTTTCGTTTCCATTCTTCCAGTTAATTACATAAATCAGTAGTTGCATTTCCTCTTGGAAAAACGTGATTAATAGTTAGTCCTCCTAGTCCTAGTGTTCGTACAATTCCAAATTATTCCGTTTTCCATTGCCATTAAAATACTTTTGTTCCGAGAATAGTAATTAAATATAATAATCTTATCTTCAAAACTGTGAAAAGGTCCAAATTATATTTTAAAGTATCAAATCCGAAAAATCTATAGTTTAAAGCTAATCAATGGAATGAAGCTCAGATGTTGCTTAGAGCCTTAAAGTATCAAATATGAAGTTGAACTATCTAAAGTGTCACCTGCAGCGACACTAACTATCCCTTTCTTTAAACCCAGGCTTATTGTAAGAAATATTGAACTGGGTATTAAACAGGGTGACCTTGTCAGGATTTTACAGGTAAACGTTCCGAGTCAGGGTAAAAAAGTTGTACTGGGAAAATTAAATGTTTTAATTTATCGAAAAAAAAATAGGTGTGACTGTATGTAATTCCATGCGGGTGGAAAGAAATATGGTATCAGAAATATTAAAATATTAAACGTTTTTCATTCATCATCATACATAGGGAGAAAAGTCGGGGACCACTCCCATAAGGGATAAGAATAAACTTCCGGTGCATCGTAAAATTCGAATTTGAGCCCATTTTCTTTGGCAAAGTTTTGAATGGCCTTCTTTCCTTTAATCTGAAATTCATTAATTTCATACGTTCCTCATAGATATTAAAAATTGAGATATGTCAGTTAAAATATGAAAAGCACTGGCAACATACTTTAAAGCCCATGAGTCGGATGAAGTTGAGATGCTTCAACTCTTTCAACTCATCCCCTAAGTCCTCTAGACCATAAGTCGTCTTTCCGACCATGGATTTTTTTAACTCTACAAATGTGCAGCACAACAGACCTGAAAAGTAAAAGATTATAATCCATCATACTTCAATCGTTCTTAAGATTTACAATTAGAGGATCAAGCAAATGTTTGGACAACTTACTTGGAATGTGTAACAGTGCCTTAAAAGCCCGTTGGAGATCTCCCGGGACTGTGTTGCTACAAAGCCTTAAGTTGAGATCCTTGAGTCTCTTGAGGCCTGATAAAATCCCAACTGCTTCTTGCAAACGAATACCCTCCCCCATGGTAGACTTATGACGTTCATATTCTCCGAAACACAAGCTGAGAAGTGTGAGGTTAGGAAACCATTTGACCACATTTGAGACCGATCTCACATCCAACACATTACGTACGAAAAACCATGGGAAAAAAAGCCGCCTTAGATTTTGATGAGGGGGAGCGTTGAGACTTTCAGCGTCGGAAAATAAATGATCAGGACTGCAGTGGCGATATCCAATCCTCAAAGTTTCTAAATTCCCGAGGCTGTTGATCACAATTTCCAAGAGATGTGATTGGAATTCTTTATGATTATCACGATCGAAGCCGCAGTCCATCAACTCCAGATTTTTCAGGCTCGATCCGATTGTATTGATCATGAGATGGAAAAACTTGGGGTCTACGTTTGCTGATTCGATTCCAAGTGTTTTTAATCGATTTGATAAAAAGTGAATATTGGGTACAATGTCCGTTTTGTTAATTGGGATAATATGGCCTTTCCATGCAAATTTTTCCAACTTGTTCATCATGTGTTGTAGAGCAAAGAGGGTTTGGTACAAGTGGTCGTTTTCACCATTTAATGTCTGTCTAACTATTGTCAAGGCTTTGAGTTTTGGGGAAGCTGCTACGATTTGAACTAAAAAGTCCTGAAATTCTACTGATATTTCCGAATTTTCATAGATATGTATCCCGATAATTCGTAGATTAGTAGGACCTCTTAATTCGAGATAGGAAATTGGAGGGGTCAAACGGCACGCTCGGAATTGAAAGCTTAGATTGAGTTCTTGTAGAAAAGGAGAGGATTCTGTGAGGACTCGATGGATAAGTCGTTGGCAGAATGCAGGTCCATCCTTCTCATACCAATTATCAGAATCTTCGTGGTCTAAGTATAAAGTGTTTAAATATTTTCCATATTTTTTTAAAAGATTAAATAGGTTAACTCTCGGGAAGTTATATTCGTTGAGCTTGAGTTTCCCAAAAAAAAGGGCAGGATTCGGAGAGGTGGCCAACGTGTGTTGTAAATCACTGAGCCGTTTGCTTTTAGCATCGTATTCATTGAGTTTAACCCAATAGAAGGAGGATAAGATTTTACCAGCTTCCTCATTCCACAAAGAACTGACGAGGCGAGATGATTTTAATGTCTTACGGTCCACATAATCCAACACCTTACTTAGAATCTGAAATACAATATTTGACATTTGATTTGACATGTTGAGATGATGGAATGAACAAAAATAATTCAAATGTTAGTTTTACTTCTGGAAGGAGGAGTGGATTTAAGTTCATCACGAATGCCACGTCACTTTGAGCTATTCAGATTATTCACAATAGTTGAGAATTCAGATGTAATTGGGAAGAATTAGGCTTGGCTGTATCTCAAGTTATTTGGGTAGTTCAAATTTTTTTATTACTCATTCAAAATTTGTAAATAATTTTAAATTTAATTCATTACTAGTAACAAGACTGTTGAGCAGGACTGTCTGCCGGACAGAATGTGTTAAGATGAAACCTTGGTTTGCTGAGACTCGAACTGGAGTTATTATTTTGACTATAGCCATTTCCCCCACCCACTCGGATCATATTTCATTCAACCATTTCTCCAGGTTCAATCATCGTCAAGTGCTAGTCATTGACAGTTGACACGGTTGATGTTCCAGCTAAAAACGGAATACTTTTACCCAAAAATATAAGTAATAAAAATTCTATTTTCCTCAAAATTGATGGGAATAGAAAATAATAGGATTGAGCCTATTCATGTTTGTTGTAGTTTATCAAATCCATGCTCTCCTAAATGATTGCACACAGATGATAAGAATGGATTGGTTTTAGAGGATTTTAATAGAAATTCATTAACAGTATGAACACCCTATGGATTATATTATTAAAAAATACCCTCTGCAGTAGAAATAGTAGCCATATGAATCATCATTTGCTGTAATAGCCATTAATTTGTTAATCTATGATTATCATTAAATAGAATATCAAATAAATATGGTCAGGTGCCTAGGTATTCACGTCTTTACAAAGTTTAACAATTAGTCGTTGAGATTGAGATTGCTGTTAATGTCTTTCCCATATCAACACATAAAAAATATTTTCATACAGTCTGATGTCGTGGATTGTAAAATATATTTCATCAAACGAAGTCCACCGTTTCCATTCTTCCAATTGATTACATAAATCAGTAGTTGCATTTCCTCTTTGACGAAGCTACTTAATAGGATTAATAGTTAATTAGTCCTCATAGTCGTGTGTTCGTACAATTGCAAATTTATCCCGTTTTTCATTGCAAACTTCAAAATACTTTTGTCCCAATTAAACTAATGAAATATAATGATTTTATCTTCAAAAATAATAAAAGGTCGAAATCATTTAAAAAATTATAAAATCCGACAAAACTATACTTTAAAGCCAATCAATGGAATGAAGCTCAGATGTTGCCATCACCTGCAGCGACACTATCCCTTTGTTTTAACAAGGGCTAAGAAGCATTGAATTGCGTTTTCACTACGTTATTGAAGATAAAGGACACAGATTTGAAAAAAATTTAACAGGACAAGTCTAACCTAACACATCGGGTTTTTATAGCTAAACGTTCCGAGTCGAGCTAACTGAAGATGGACTGGGAAATTTTAACGTTTTAAGGACGTGTTGTGAGTTTTTTCACTTTTTATTTCTCCTATCTAACCCAATGTTAATTTACCTATCCTCCGGGGAATCTATGCACTCTAAAGATTTAAAAAACTTTATGCCGGAGGTGTCGCAATGGGTCAATTTTGAAATCCGTTCATCCCAAATGGGCTTAAAAAAATGTTTACTAAAAAAATACCAAGACGGTGGGGGTTTTCTCAAAATTTGAAGGTGAAGTGTGCATAATTGTTGGAATCTACCCCATTGCGACACCTGCACAAACTAATAATCTTCATGATAAAATTAAGTTTAAGCCATATTCATTCGTACGGCGGAATAGCCCCCCTTAATTAATCAAATCAAAAATGGGTGTGGCTTAATGTAATTCCATGCGGGTGGAAACAAATATGCTATTAAATATAAGACGTATTTCATTCATCCTCATAGCTAGAGAAATCCGGCTTCCACTCCCATTGGGAATAACAATGACCTTTCGTTACATCGTAATATTCCAATTTGACCCCAGTTTGTTTCGCAAAGTTCTCAATTTCCTTTGCGTTAATCTGAAATTAATAAATTAATTGTTACAGATTTTATAAATTTAGAAATGCTAATTGAAATTTGAAAAGCAGTTGAACATATTTTAAAGCCCATTAGTCGGATGACGTTGAGATGCTTCAACTCTTTCAACTCATCCTCTAAATCCTCTACACTATAAGTCGTCTTTCCTACCTCTGCCGATGTAGTTAATTCTGCAAATGTGCAGCACAAGAGACCTGAAAAGTAAAACATTATAATCCATCAGACTTTAATCGTTCTTATGATTTACAATGAAAGGATCAATCAAATGTCTGGGCAACTTACTTGGAATGTGCTTGAGTGCCTTAAAAGCGAGTTGGAGATCCCCTGGGGCTGTGTTGCTGCAAAGTCTTAAATTAAGATCCTTGAGTCTCTTGAGGCCTGATAAAATCCCAACTGCTTCTTGCAAACGAATACTATCCCCCATCGTACACTCATCCCATTGATACGTTCCAAAACACAAGCTGAGAAGTGTGAGTTTAGGAAACCATTTGACCAATTTTTCCAACTTGTTCATGTGTTGTAGAGCAGTGAGATTTTGGTACAGGCGGTCGTTTTCACCTCTTTGTTCTGACTTCTGTGTCTGTGTCTATTCTCAACACTTTGAGTTTTGGGGAAGCCCCTACGATTTGTACTAAAAAACCTTGAAATGGTACTGGTAGTTGCATATTAAAATCTATTTTTATCTTGATATTTCGTAGATTGGTAGGAGCTGTTAATTCAAAAGATGGGATCAAACGATTCTCATCATAGTTCCTGTAAGGGGGGAAGAGAAAGGTCAGATTGAGTTCTTGCAGAAAAGGACACCATAATGTGAGGACTCGATGGATTAGTACTTGGCAGAATGCACGTCCATCCTCCGAATCAGAATCAGATTTCTTCCTGTAATCCTGGACTAAGTCTAAAGCATTTAAAAATTTTCCATAGGTCTTGAAAAAATTTAATGTGTCTCGTCTCGGGAAACCATGGTCCCCGATCCTGAGTTTGCCAAAAAAAAGGGCAGGATCCTTAGAGGTGAATAACGCCTCTTTTAAATCACCGAGCGGATGCAGGGTATCATTATCAAATTCTTCATCATCGGTTGTAGCCTCAGCCCAATAAGAGGAGGATAAGATTTTTCCAGCTTCTTTTTTCCACAACTTGTTAACGAGGCGAGAAGCTTTTAATGTGTCCAGGTCCACATATTCCAACACCTTACTTAGAATCTGAAATATAATACTTGACATTTGAATTGACATGTTGAGATTATGGAATGAACAAGAATAATTAAAATGTTTATTTTACTATTGGAAGGTGGAGTGGATTTAAGTTCATTTCGAAAGCCATCTGGTTTACTTTCAACTATTGAGGTGTAATTGTGAAATTGGGAAGAATTTGGCTTGGCAGTATCTCAAATGATTTGGGCAGTTCAAATATTTGATTATTGATTCAAAATTTGCCTTTAAATTCAATTAAATTAATTACTAGCAACAAAAGTGTTGGGCAAGACAAAAGGTGCAAACATAAATCCTGGCTTTATTTCGGAGGAACTGGAACTCGAGTATTTATTTTCAATATAGTAATTTCGCACCCACTCGGATCATATTTCATTCAACCATTCCTCCATGTTCAATCATCCTCAAGTGTTACTCACTGAACCGGTTGATGTTCCAGCTAAAAACGTAATACTTTTACTCAAATGGATAAGTATTACAAATTTAATCATCCTCAGAATTGATCTGAAATAGAAAAATAATAGAAATGAGCCTATTTTTGGTTGTTGTAGTATTTATCAAATCCATGCTCTCCATTGTACACAGATGATAAGAATGGGTTGGCTTTAGAGAATTTAATTAGAAATTCCTGAACAGTATGAAAACCCTATAGATTACATTATTAGTAGCTTCAGCTATTTATGGGATGGTTTTGTCTGTCTGTCTGTCTGGCCCTCGATTATATCAGAAACGGCTCCATACATTGAAAAATCCAATTAGCACATTTACTATTCAAGTTCCAGGCATCTTCAGGTGCTATCTAGTTTTGTCGAAAGGTCAATCGTTGACGACCTAGGTCACAAGTCACGAAAATTTTAAATGGAAACAATCATCATTAGGGGTATCAATCGCGGCAAACCGGTTCCAAAGGGGAAGCTGAAGCTACTCCTTACAACTGTGCTTGATCAGTTTATTACAAAATACCCTCTGTAGTAGAAATAGTAGTCATGAATCATCATTTGCTGTGATAGCCATTAATTTAACATTGTTAATCTTAATCTATGATTAATTACAACAAAAATGTGATTTGTAATAAGCATAGAATTACAACGAAACAAAATTGTACTGTATGTTTGTATGTTATTTTTAATTAAATTCCAATGAAATGTAACTGCCCATCCCTGCATTTCTCCAAGACTTTATGAGAATTTTAACAAATTGTAATGTTCTTTTAATCAAAGCTGTGTTGAGCATTAGGGCTTTTCAGCACGGCCTAGGATCATTGACGTTCGTAAATATGAGTGAGGATTTCCTTAACACACTATTATTGGGAGTAGAAGGCCAAAGGTGCTAGTATTTTGAAAAGTACCCTATATACCTTGCCTATCTACTATATACTCAACCCTTCCTTCATCTTGTCTCATTTGGTCGACCTCATTGGCTCATCACTTTAAGGTCAAATTAATACCAATTAATTTGACTTTGTGAATCTATAATTAACATTCAATACAATACAAAATAAGTAGTCAGGTTGAGGTGCCTAGGTGTTTGCTAAGTTTTAAAATTAGTTGGGTATTTACTTAAAAGAGAATAAAGACCATTCAATTTCCAGCTAAATTTATTGTTACAAATGAAAAAGATAATGTGTAGAATATTGTTCATCAGACTAAAACCTCCGTTTCCATTCTTCCAATTGATTACATAAATCAGCAGTTGCATTTCCTCTTGTAAAAGCTATTTGATTAATAGTTAATTAGTCCTCTTAGTCGTGTGTTCGTAAAATACCAAATTTATCCCGTTTTATTGCAAAGTTCAAAATGTTTATGTCCGAAGTAAACTAATGGAATATAATAATTTTTCATTGCCTTATTGAAAACAAAAGAAACTCATCAAGTGAGATTTGAAAAAATTAAACGGGACGTTTCTAACACATCGGGGTTTTATAGCTAAAAGTTCCGAGTCGGGCTAATTGAAGATGGACTGGGAAATTTTAATGTTTTAATTAATCAAATCAAAAATGGGTGTGACTTAATGTAATTGCATGCGGGTGGAAACAAATATGGCATTAAATATAAGACGTCTTTCATTCAACCTCATAGCTAGAGAAATCCGGCAACCACACCCAATGTAAATTAAAATAACCTTTCTTTACATCGTAATATTCCAATCTGACCCCAATTTGTTTCGCTAAGTTCTCAATTTCCTTTTCGTTAATCTGAAATCAATCAAATAATTGTTACAGATTTTATAAATTTAGAAATGTCAATTGAAATTTGAAAAGAAGTTGAACATACTTTAAAGCCCATAAGTCGGATGACGTTGAGATGCTTTAACTCTTTTAACTCATCCTCTAAATCCTCTACATTATAAATCGTCTTTCCGACCTCTGCCGATGGACTTAATTCTGCAAATGTGCAGCACAAGAGACCTTAAAAGTAAAAGATTATTATCCATCATACTTTTATCGTTCTTATGATTTATAATTGAAAGGTTAAGCAAATTTTAGGTAACTTACTTGGTATGTGCAAGAGTGCCTTGAAAGCGAGTTGGAGATCTCCTGGGGCTGTGTTGCTACAAAGCCTTAAGTTGAGATCCTTGAGTCTCTCGAGGCCGGATAAAATCCCAACTGCTTCGTGCAAACGAATACCGACCCCCATAGTAGACTTAGGACGATCATATTCTCCTAAACACAAGCTGAGAAGAGTGAGGTTAGGAAACCATTTGACCACATTTGACACTGAACTCACTTCCAGCACATTATAACGGTAACGCCAAGGGAGAAAAAGTCTTTTCAGATTTTGATGAGGGGGAGCGTTTTGATTGTCAGCATTGGAAAAGAAATGATCCGGACTGCAGTCGTGATATCCAATCCTCAAAGTTTCTAAATTCACGAGGCTCTTGATCACAATTTCGAAGAGATGTGATTGGAAATCTTTAAAATTATCACGATCGAAACCGCAGTCAATCAACTCAAGATTTTTCAGACTCGATCCGATTGAATTGATCAAGAGATGGAAAGACTTGGGGTCTACGTTTGCTGAGACGATTTTAAGTGTTTTTAATTGATTTGATAAAAAATGAATATTGGGCACAATGTATGGTTTCATTTGGGAACACATTGCCTTCCCTTCCCATGTCAATTTTTCCAACTTGTTCATCATGTGTTGTAGAGCAGTAAGAGCAGTGAGATATTGGTACAAGCGTTCGTTTTCACCAGTAAATTCCTGGAAATCTATTGTCAAGACTTTGAGTTTTGGGGAAGCTCCAAGGATTTGAAGTAAAAAATCCTGAAATTCTACGGGTATTTCAGACAATATTAGTATCTCGATGTTTCGTAGATTAGTCGGAGCTGTTAATTCGGGATGGGAATAAGTTTGGATCAAAGGATTCGGTTGGAAATCAAAGCTCAGATCGAGTTGTTGTAGAAAAGGAGCGGATTCTGTTAGGACTCGATGGATTAGTCGTACGTAGAATGCAGCTCCATTTTTTTCATACGAATTAGAATGATACAAGCGGCCGTAGGCTAAGGATAAAGCCTTTAAAAATGTTCCATATGTTTGTAAAAGATTGAATATTATGTCTACTCTCCGGATTTTCAAGTCGTTCAGCCCGAGTTTGCCAAAAAAAAGGGCAGGATTCGGAGAGGCCACCAACGTCTGTTGTAAATCACAGAGCCTTTTTTCGTCAATTTCTTGGTCAGGGTCATCATTATATTCGATATCGCAGATATCGGGTATAACCCAACAGGAGGAGGAGGATAAGATTTTCCCACCTTCGTTATTCCAGAAAGAGTTGACGAGGCGAGATTCTTTTAATGTCTTAATGTCCAGATATTCCAGCACCTTACTTATAATCTGAAATATAACAGAAGACATAATAATTGAGCATGTGGAGATTGTGGAATGAACAAGAATAGTTGTCAGGTTAATTTTACTTCTGGAAGGAGGAGTGGATTTAAGTTCATTGTCAAATCCAACTCGTTCACTTTTAAATATTCACATGAAATTGGGTTGAATTTATCTTGGCCGGATCTCCCAAATGATTTGAGTGGTTCAAGATTTGGATTATTGATTTAAATTTTGTGAATAAATAAAAAATAGTAACTAAACTAGTAACAAGAGTGTTGAAGACCAAAGGTGTTCATATAATTCCTTGGTTTAATTTGGAGTGAAAACAACTTGTGGAATTGGTTTGACTCTACCAGTTTCCCACCCACCCGCACCATATCTCATAAAACAATTACTCCATGCTCAATCATCGTCTAGTGTTAACAGTGAAAGGTTTTGAACCGGTTCTTCTTATAGCTCAATTCGGAGAACTTAATCAAATAGATAAGTATTAAAATTACTAAAATTAGATTGTCCTCTGAAATGGTCTAAGAATTAATAAATAATTCAAATTTTCATAAATGTTTCTTTTTGTTTTATTCAAATCCATGTGTGGGCTCTCTAAAATTTGTACGTACATGACAAGAAAGTATTTAGAGGAATTTATTAGAAATTCCCAAACATGGCGTAGATTAAATTTTATTGAAGCCCCTCTGTAGTAGTTAGTAGTAGTAATAGTACTTTGTTGACATTCACAAATATGTCCGTCCAGCTTCTCAAAACTTTAAACATAATTATAAGGAAAAATACCTTTCGAATTCAAAACAAATTCGTTAGCCTTTGTGGTCAGTTTTCAAGTTTAGGATGTAAAGAGTTATTGGAATGACTCTTTTTCATGGGCACAAATTTACCGGGTACATATTTACACCGACCCCTATTTTTTAGCCAGACTCTAGGGCTTATAGGATCATGTCAGACATGTCAGTGTCTGTCTGTCCGTTTACACGATAATCCTCTTGTAACTTGTTCGATTGACTTGAAATTTTAAACACATTTACCTTGGGTTAATTAAAACATCAAGGTCGAAATGGGTCAATTGGGAACTGGCATTTGGCTAAGGTTTGAAAAGATCATAAGGGTCAAGCCATTAGGATTAGAGGGGGCAAGGGTCGAGAATAATATCCATTCTTCCTGGCTGTCAATTTAAATTTCGAGTTGGGAGTATAAAATGAAGAAAGATGAACTCCCGAGAAGTTTTAATATTTCTTTGACCCCCTTGAGGGCAAAGGGCTTACAAGGACCTAGTACGCCCAGAATTAATACAATTCCTTAACACAATTATTGGTAGTAGAGGGCCAAAGGTGCTAGTATTTTGAAAAGTACATTACCTTGCCTATCTACTATATACTCAATCCTTCATCACCCGTCTAATTTTGTGGACCTCATTGGCTCATCACGTCCAAGTCAAATTTATACCCATTAATTTGACTTTGTGAATCTATGATAATCATTTAATACAGTACCAAATAAGTATAGTCAGGTGCCTAGGGGTTTACTCGTCTTTACAAAGTTATAAAGTTATAAGTTGGGTATTTATTTATTAAAGGAGAATATACAGACCATTCAATTTCCAGCTAAATTTATTGTTACAAATGAAAAAGATAATGTGTAAAATATTGTTCATCAAACGAAATCCTACGTTTCCATTCTTTCAGTTGATTACATAAATCAGTTGCTTTTCAACTTAGGCAAAGCTACTTGATTAATAATAGTTAATTAGTTGTCCCAGTTGTATTGCTCGTACAATTCCAAATTTATCCCGATCCATTGCCATTCTTAAATACTTTTGTCTCGAGTATATTAATTAAATATAATAATCTTATCTTCAGAAATCTTACGGTCCAAATAATTTTTTTAAGTATAAAATCCAACAAAACTACACGTTCGAAGATAATCAATGGAATGAATCTCAGATGTTGCTTAGAGCCTTAAAGTATCAAATATGTAGTTAGACTTGCTACAGTATCACTTGGAGCGACACTATCCCTTTGTTTCATTCACCCTCATAGCTAGGGGAATTCGGTGACCACTCCCAACAATCGGGAAAACAATCACCTTTCTCAAAATCGTAATATTGGAAATTGACCCTATTTTCTTTCGCAAAGTTCTTAATGGCCTTCTTTCCATCGATCTGAAATTAATTTATTCATTGTTACTCTGCATAGATTTTGTGAATTGAGAAATGCTAATTAAAATATGAAAAGAATTTGAACATACTTCAAAGCCCATGAGTCGGATGAAGTTAAGATGCTTCAACTCTTTTAACTCATCCTCTAAGTCCTCTAGACCATACGTCGTCTTTCCGACCACGTACGCATTTAATTCTGCAAATGTGCAGCACAAGAGATCTGAAAAGTAAAAGATAATAATTAATAATCCGTCCTACTTTAATCGTTCTTAAGATTTACAATTAAAGGATCAAGCAAATTTTTGGTCAACTTACTTGGAATGTGCAAGAGTGCCTTAAAAGCGAGTTGGAGATCCCCTGGGGCTGTGTTGCTGCAAAGCCTTAAGTTGAGATCCTTGAGTCTCTTGAGGCCGGATAAAATCCTAACTGCTTCTTGCAAACTAATACCCTCCCCCATGGTAGACTTATCATTTTTAGATAATCCAAAACACAAACTAACAAGAGTGAGGTTAGGAAACCACTTGACCACATTTGACACTGAACTCACTTCTAACAGATTAGATGCGACACACCATGGGAAAAAAAGTCTCCTGAGATTCTGATGAGGAGAAGCGTTTAGACTGTCAGCATTCAAAAATAGATGATCGGGACTGCATTTGTAATATCCAATCCTCAACGTTTCTAAATTCACGAGACTCTTGATCACAATTTCCAAGAGATGTGATTGGAATTCTTTCAAATTATCCGGATCGAAGCCGCAGTCAAACAACTCAAGATTTGTTATTTGTGGTACTATGCCCGTTCCATGTTAATTTTGCCAACTTCCTCATGTGTTGTAGATCAGTGAGATTTTGGCACAAGCGGTCGTTTTCACCAGCGATCGTCATTCTATCTATTTTCAAGTGTTTGAGTTTTGTGGAAGCTGCTAGTATTTGAACTAAAAAGTCCTGAAATTCAACTGGTATCTTTGAATGTTGGTAGATATGTATTCCGATATTTCGTAGATTAGTAGGACCTCTTAATTCAGGATAGGAATTTGATGGGATCAAAGGATACGGTCGGAATTGAAATTTCAGATTGAGTTCTTGTAGAAAAGGAGAGGATTCTGTGAGGACTCGATGGATTAGTCGTTGGCAGAATGCAGGTCCATCCTTCATACGGACGAAGTCTAAGGATAAAACCTTTAAAAATGTTCCATATGTTTGGAAAAAATTGAATATTATGTTTTCTCTCCTGGAATTGAAGTCATCGTACAAGAACTTGAGTTTGCCGAAAAAAAGGGCAGGATCCGGAGAGGTGGCCAAGTTCTGTTGTAATCGTTCTAAACCCCTAGTCCGACCTGCAAACCAATAGGAGGAGGATAAGATTTTACCAGCTTCCTTATTCCACAAAGAGTTGACGAGGCGAGATGCTTTTAATGTCTTAATGTCCACATAATCCAACACGTTTCTTAGAATCTGAAATATAACAGAAGAGATTTAAATTGAGCACCTTAAGAATATGGAATGAATAAGAATAACTTAGTTTAATTTTACTTCTGGAAGGAGGAGTGGATTTAAGTTCATCACGAATGCCAGTTCACTCTTCAGATGTAATTGGGTTTAATTTGGCTTGTCTGTATCTCAAATGATTTGGGCAGTTCAAGTTTTTTATTATTCATTCCAAATTTATTTATAAACTTAAATGTACTCAATTACTTGCAACAAGACTGTTGTTCAGCACAGAAGGTGTACAAAGATAAATTCTTGGTTCAACTGGAGAGAGTGGAACTGGACTGGACTCAACACGACTATTATTGTTTTGACTTGACCAATTTCCCACCCCCTCCGATCAGATCTCATTCAACACTTTCTCCATGTTTAATCTTCGTCTAGTGTTATTCACTGAACCCCTCGAACTTCCAGTTAAAAACGGAATACTTTAACTCAAATAGATAAGTATTAAAAATTCTATCATCCTCAGAATTGATGTGAGAAATAGAAAAATGATGAGCTCTTTTGTGTTTCTTGTAGTATTTATCAAATCCATGCTCTCCTAATTAATGGTACACAGATGATAAGAATGGATGGGTTTTAGAGGATTTTATTAGAAATTCATGAACAGTATGAACACCCTATAGATTACATTATTATAAAATACCCTCTGCAGTAGAAATAATAGTCATGAATCAACATTTGCTGTAATAGCCATTAATTTGACATTGTTAATCTTTGATATTATTAAATGCAATACCAGATAAAAGTATGGTCAAGCGCCTAGGTAATCACGTCTTTACAGTGTTAAAATTAGTCGTGTATTCAATTCACAACGGAGAATAAGACCATTCAATTGCCAGTTAAGTTTATTAATATAAATCAAAAAATAATGTGTAAAATATTATAATCAAACGAAATTCTCTGTTTCCATTCTTCCAGTTGATTAGTTTGTACAATTCCTAATTTATCCCGTTTTCCACAAAATACTTTTGTCCCGTTTATACTATTTAAATACAATAATTTTATCTTTAAAAATAAAAAGGTCAAAGTCATTTTTTAAATCATAAAATCCAACAACACTACACTTTAACCTCTTGGCTCTCTAGTTAATTAGCCGTCCCAGTCTCAGTGTTCGTACAATTTCAAAATTTCGTTTTCTATTGACCCTCTTAAATACTTTTGTCCCGAGTATAGTAATTAAATATAATAATCTTATCTTCAAAAATGTGAAAAGGTCCAAATCATTTTTTAAATTATAAAATCCGACAAAAATATACTAATCAATGGAATGAAGCTCAGATGTTGCTCACAGCCTTAAAGTATCAAATATGAAGTTGGACTTGGTAAAGTGTCACCTGCAGCGACACTATCCCTTTGTTTTAACACGGGCTAAGAAGCATTGAAATGCGTTTTCAGTTTTCAGTACCTTATTGAAGATAAAGGAGACAGATTTGAAAAAAATTGAACAGGACAGGTCTAACCTAACACATTGGGTTTTGATAGCTAAACTCTGCTAAACGCTGCGAGTCGGGTTAAATGAAGATGGACTGGGAAATTTTAACGTTTTAATTAATCAAATCAAAAATGGGTGTGACTTAATGTAATTACATGCGGGTGGAAACAAATATGGTATTAAATATATAAGACGTCTTTCATTCATCCTCATAGCTAGAGAAATCCGGCAACCACTCCCATTGGGAACAACAATAACCTTTCTTTACATCGTAATATTCCAATTTGACCCCAGTTTGTTTCGCAAAGTTCTCAATTTCCTTTTCGTTAATCTGAAATCAATCAATTAATTGTTACAGGTTTTCTTAAATTTAGAAATGCCAATTGAAATTTAAAAACAATTTGAACATACTTTAAAGCCCATTAGTCGGATGACGTTGAGATGCTTCAACTCTTTCAACTCATCCTCTAAATTCTCTACACTATAAGTCGTCTTTCCTACCTCTGCCGATGTAGTTAATTCTGCAAATGTGCAGCACAACAGACCTGAAAAGTAAAAGATTATAATCCATCATACTTTGATTTTTATGATTTATAATTATAGGGGCAAGCAAATGTTTAAGAAACTAACTTGGAATGTGCAAGAGTGCCTTGAAAGCCAGTTGGAGATCCCCTGGGGCTGTGTTGCTACAAAGCCTTAAGTTGAGATCCGTGAGTCTGTTGAGGCCGGATAAAATCCCAACTGCTTCTTGCAAACGAATACCCACACCACTTTCATATTCTCCAAAACACAAACTAACAAGAGTGAGGTTAGGGAACCATTTGACCACATTTGACACTGAACTCACTTCCGACAGATTATGTAGGAAACGCCAAGGGAAAAAAAGTCTTTTCAGATTTTGATGAGGAGTCGCGTTTAGACTTTCAGCATTGGAAAAGAAATGATCCGGACTGCAGTGGCGATATCCAATCCTCAAAGTTTCTAAATTCACGAGGCTCTTGATCACAATTTCAAAGAGATGCGATTGTAATTCTTCCAAAGTATCACGACCGAAGAAGCCGCAGTTCATCAACTCAAGATTTTTCAGACTCGACCCGATTGTATTGATCATGAGATGGAAAGACTTAGGGTCAACGTTGGCTGATTGGATTTTAAGTGTTTTTAATTTATTTGAAAAAAAGTGAATATTGGCTACAATGTCATTCGTTCTTATAATATTCCCTGTATATGCAAATTTTTCCAACTTGTTCATCATGTGTTGTAGAGCAGTGAGATCTTGGTACCAGCGGTCGTTCTCACTGAATGTCTGTCTAACTATTGTCAAGAATTTGAGTTTTGGGGAAGCTTCAAGGATTTGAAGTAAAAATTCCTGAAATTCTACTGGTATTTCAGAATCTATTATTATCTTGATATCTCGTAGATTAGTCTGAGCTGTTAATTCGGGATGGGAATTAGTTTGGATCAAAGGATACGATAGGAAATCAAAGCTAAGATCGAGTTCTTGTAGAAGAGGAGAGAATTCTGTGAGGACTCGATGGATTAGTCGTATGTAGAATGCAACTCCATTCTCTGCATACGAATTAGAATTAAACGAAAAGTCGCCGTACCTTAAGGATAAAGCCTTTAAAAATGTTCCATATGTTTGCAAAAGATTGAATATTAAGTCTACTCTCCTGGTATGCAAGTCGTTAAGCGCGAGGTTGCCAAGAAAAAGGGCAGGATTCGGAGAGGCCACCAATGTCTGTTGTAAATCACGGAGCCTTTTTTCGTCAATTTCTTCGTCATCATTATATTCGATATCGGGTATAACCCAACAGGAGGAGGATGATAAGATTTTCCCGCCTTCCTTATTCCAGAAAGAGTTGACGAGGCGAGAAGCTTTTAATGTGTCCATGTCCACATATTCCAGAACCTTACTTATAATCTGAAATATAAGAGAAGACATTAGAATTGAGCATATTGAGATTGTGGAATGAACAAGAACAATAAAATGTTTATTTTACTTCTGGAATGAGGAGTGGATTTAAGTTCATCTTGCTAAAGCCAACTCGTTCACTTTTAACTATTCACATGAAATTGGGTTTAAGTTTGCTTGGCTGGATCTCAAAAATATTTTGGGTGGTTCAAGTTTTTGATTATTGATTTAAATTTTAAGAGTAAATTTAAAATTAAATTAATTACTAGCAACAAGAGTGTTGGGGAAGAGTGAAGGTGTTCAGATAATTCCTTGGTTTAATTTGGAGTGAAAACAACCTGTGGAATTGGTTTGACTTTACCAATTTCCCACCTCCTCCGATCATATCTCATTAAACACTTTCTCCATGCTCAATCATCGTCTTGTGTTATTCACTGAACCCTTTGAAGTTCCAGATAAAAACGGAATACTTTTACCCAAACAGATAAGTATAATTAACAATTCCATCATCCTCAGAATTGATGAGAGAAATAGAAAAATAATAGGAGTGAGCCTATTTGTGTTTGTTGTAGTTTATCAAATCAATGCTCTCCTAATTAATTGAACACAGATGATAAGAATGGTTTAGTTTTAAGAGGATTTTATTAGAAATTCATGAACAGTATGAACACCCTATAGACTGGCTATAGATAACATTATTATAAAATACTCTCTGTAGTAGAAATAGTAGTCATATCATCGCTTCCTTGGGGGCTGAGGACTTCCGGCAACAACCTTTCCCAATGAAATCTAGAATTAATTATGTGATTATGATAAATATTCTGAGATAGATAATAAAAATTTTAGATCAT